>WAAD01010064.1:9165-64076 GCA_013389945.1 Fregata magnificens | reverse complement strand
GTAACTGCTGAGTGATCTCTCCCTGTCCTTATCTCAACCCGTGAGCCTTTTGTTATATTTTCTGTCCCCTGTCCAGTTGAGGAGAGGGAGTGATAGAGCATCTGTGCTGGGCACCTGGCATTCAGCCAGGGTCAACCTACCACAGCTGAAAATTAATACAAACTGACTGTCTCAAGAGTGGACGTTTGCCCAGACAGTTCAAGAAGTTGACTAATTGAAATAAGCTTAGTTGCATCACAGTCAAAGCACTGCTTTCCAAGAGGCTTACGAAGACATAATTTACCTTATGGCATTGGGTTTGGTGCTTGCCTGTTAGCACACAGGGTAAAGAACAAAGCACTTTGCAGTTGACGGTATCTAAAAATGGAAAAAAGATTAGTTCTTCTGATTTTTTCCTCTGAAATTTTGCATATTTTTCTTGTCCGGCTTCCATCCATCGTTTGTGTCATCTTTCAGCTCAAGGTCAGTGTGAGAGTAAAGCAGTCACCACGAGGCCATCCTGCACCCCAAGCCAGCAGCAGCTATTGACAGCAGTGGTTACCTCATCACTACATACAATGAGTCCTTAAGAGGCCATAAATAATGTATTGAAGAGCACCATTAAACAGGAAGTAGAGGGTTTGCTCTGTAAGGACAGTTTCAAAGTTAGGTGGTTGGAAAACTGCTGTCCTCCTACTATTTTGATAAGATATGAGCCAAACAACGTATGGACTATACTTTATTAACCTTTGCACCCTTTCTTTCTCCTCCTGATCTCTAGTATCCTGAAGATGTTTCTCTGCCCTCTGGCTTATTAGCGTGACAAAACACAACTGCCATTAATTACGCACGTAGCACCTCTTAATGCTGGCTTAGTGGGATTCATTTTCTATTGCCTTTTGCCATACAAAAGGGAGAGGGAGGAAAGAAGGAAGGGAATAAAGGAGGCTGCTAATCAGTTTATAGCTTGAGCTTTCTTTATTGCAATTACTTTTTTTTCTAAATGATTATGAATCATGAATATTACTGTAAGTACTTAAATAAATGAAACAGTAAGTTTGAATGATATCCACATGTATTGTCCTATCCAGCTATGATGTTTGTGGGTGGAGACAATGATTGACTTTTATTCACTAATCACTATGCAATAGTCCTGCTAGCTTGTTGAGTAACTAACAAATTTGTTATAATAAGAGTCAGTAAGTTCCTCAAACTCTGAAATATATCTGAAATTTATCAGCGGGCATATCTTCCTTCCTGATCAAGTGATCAAGATAAATCACATTGTTTTTGAAAACAGCCTTTACACCTTCAGCTTTAATTTCAAATTGACAAACTTATGCTTACAGTCATTCATTTGTAAATGCCTCAGTTCTTGCTCTTAAGATGTGGCATGCACCAAGCTGCCATACAGCTATAATAAACTGGATAAGAGAAGCTTTCCATGCAATATCTGCTCCATGAGGCATTCAGAGTTGGCACAAGCACTGCATAATCAAAAAGGAATTACGTTACACTGTCTGTCTTGATTCAGTTTGAAAGCCATGCTCCCATTCCCTTCTGAAACCACTTGCATCTCCTATATATTGGAGTCCTATTTGGAAAATGCTATATGGATCTTGCTATAGAATCCAGTCACAGACGTAAAACCAATGTTTTGAGGACAAATTGAATGTGTTTTCATTGTCCCTGACAAAGACTGATTTAACCACTTTAAAGTATATAGTGATGAAGAATCCATCTTCTTCCCTGCTCTGGTACCAAATTATCTTCAGTAGGAAGATTTTTCTACTTCTAGACTTACCTTCTTGAGGAGAACATAGCAGATTATCCATGGCCTGTCTGTGTAGGATATATCACCATCTTTGTACGGCATATTTCTACAATAAGAAAATCCTTTCTTTTTTGTTTTGTTTTGGTTTGTTTGGGGTTTTTTTTTGGTTTTTTTCCCCAGATTTCCTCATAAGTCATGAATCAGCTGGTTTTTGCAAACTGAATCAAGCTTCCAGGCTTTGAAGGTTCCCAGCCTCTAGCATTAGGAATATAAATGAGGGATACTGTATAATCATTCTCAGATTACTGTTATATTTCCCTCTGTTCCCCCTTTGACCATCCCATGATGCAGACAGGCCACAACTTCTGTGTGTCCCAAAATCGTTTTCACTGACCCACTAAATCTAATCACATGCAAGGATGAGACATGGCCACAACACGATATAATCCACTACCAACGTGATTTTTTTGAAAAGAGAGCTTTCCAAAATGTTTGTGAGAGCAGTCCCATTGAGACTATTCTGGCACGCTTACAGTATCTGGGAAGCTTTTGTCTTCTGCCCACATTGTGATAAATATGAGTGCATCCACCTGATCGTTCTTGAACAAAACTGAGTTACAGATATCTCAGCAACAAACTGGTCAGCCTTTTATTTGCATAAATGTTCAAAATACTTTTCTCTTATTTGTCCCACTTTGTTGCACAATGCTATGATTGATTATGCTCATATCAAAGCGCTCCAATGAAACTGCTTTAGAAATAAATGCAAACAGTCATTGGCTTCATTTATTCTGTGTATTGCTTGGAGACATTTTTCTGGGGCAAAAATCTGATTTGTTACCTTGTAGTTCTGAAATGGAGCATTATGTTTATTTGTATTTTCAGAGCAGTGTTAAGTTGACATTTTTTGAGCTTGTTATAGTTGGAAAAAATTGAGAAAATGGGAGCATTTCCCCTTGGAAGATAGAACATGATTAAGCAAAAGCAGTTTATTATATTGCAAGCTGATATAATAATGCCCCACCACTGACCTGGTGAACCTGCCACAGAACTGCATCTAATACAATATTAGTTGCTTTCAGCATAAGAAATGTTAAACAAATGGACTCGCTGAGAGCCAGCAAAATTGTACCAACCACCTGAGCATGGCAAATAGGCAAAGTAATTATGCTACACACACTGCACAGAAGAAGAGGGATAACACAAAATAAAAAATAAACATGCCCTTTGAAATTCATTTGGGAGTTATTCCACAAGTATCAAAACACAATTAAACTCTCTGAGATTAAATCTGAGTACCCTTAAATACAGAGCAGCTTTGACAAAAATGAGCCAGCGGACCATGAAACTCTCTCTTAGGGATAGGATATTCAACAGAAGTCTCCCACAGTCCTTAAAACTCTGGCAAGCTCTGGTTCCCACCTGTGAGGTTTGCATCAGAGCTGAAGCGAGACCACGTTAGAGATGTGACATACACCGTTGGGGGTAGAGGAGGTGTTGGGCAGTTGATGCAGTGGTAGAGGTGCCCGAGCTTGCGTGTCCATGCTCCAGCTGTTGCTGTTCAGCAGCACCAGGGATCCCAGGGCTCAGCTTCTGCCTGTTCCAGACCCTATTTTCTAGCATTTGGCACCTTTTTGGTCTTGCAAGTCACCTCAGTCTTGTGCAAGTTCCCTGCAGTTTAGGGGAAGGGAGGACCACAGGGAGATGACTGTGACCCCTGATCCAGTTATTTGGCAGCACTAAGCTTAAAGCATTACTTGTCTGTTTGTCTTCAGAGCTGCTTCAGGAATGATGAACTAGTCCATGGTTTCTATAGCATTTCTGCTACATTTTAAATGTGGGTTTGGTTCTCTCTAAAACCTATTCCATTGGTCCTTTCACCGTCTTCTTCGTATTCTGACGCCTCTCACCCGTTCAGCCTTAGGGAGTCAGTACTATTCATCTAGCGTGGTGCCTCAGTTTGTACAGACTTGTAAGGAGACGGGGTAAACCTGATGCTTTGAAGGATTATTCCCTGTATAAATGCCAGAGCTAGATGCATACGCCAAGTCCTTGCATTAAGAATGTACAAAGATTTAACCTGTCCTTGCAAAAAAAAGAGTCTACTGAAATAGCTTCCCTCTCTGAACAATGTGATCGGAGTTCACTGCTGTCTTTTAAAACTGCACTGTGGCACTACTCACCTTTCATGTTGTTTAGTGGTGGCTGAAGAACTCAACATGAAAGCAGAAGACTCAGTTCACTGCCCCTTTCATTCAGAAAGGGTTTCAGCCCACATCTTTCACCTCACAAACAGAAGTTTACTCTTTTTCAACTTTGGGCTATTCTGGGTACTTTGTACTTCACTTCTTAATGCTACTACTCGGTACAAGTGTACAGGAGGGAAGAGCGGCATAAACGTGTCTCTCTCTAGCCTGGTGCTTCATTTGACATTGGAAGGTCTGGTGTGCTGTTGCTTCCTGGGACAGTTTCTGTAATCTAACAGTCATCATATAACGTGCTTAAACTGTCCAGTTTAACTGTCCAAAAATTTGCAGTCACCTCTTTTTTACATAATTATCTTTCCTGGCCCCCTGACTTCTGCATTCTTGGCTGCAAAGAGTAGCAGCTTCAAAATAGCATGATGGCAAGTACCTCACCTGTAATATTCCTGCTTGACCCCGTATATGATCCATATCTGTCAGCTGTTGATTGTTGTCTTCTTCTGCAAGGTGGAACAGGTGAGATTGAAAGCTCTCAGGCTGAGGATGGATTTTAGCTCAGGACCCACACCTCTTGGATGAATGTGCTGTTCACTAAGTTACTATATTTTAAGGCAAAGACCACAATCATATCTGTCCTTGGGTATCCTATGAAGGTGTTTGTTAGTTGGAGGTCCTCAACATTCCTTGACTCTATTCCAGGTTAAGTCAGAGACAGATGTTAAAATTCTTGTTGCAGGACAGGTGGATCTGAATGAGGACATGCATGTTTGAGATGCTTTTAGGCAGAGTTAAAGTCGGGGATTGTATGGATCATAATTTGTGAGCTCTGTTCTTTAATTTTACACAAATTCTTCTCTAAGTTTCTGTCCTTTATTGGGACCTTCCCTCCATCGTCTACATCAGGAGTCATCATCACCAGGGTCTCCCAGCTCTCGTGCTGCATATTGGATGTGGGTTTTGCCAAAAGGCAGTAGTGAGTGATTGGTTGAAATGCCTGAAGTGCAAAGGGCTTCAATGACATTCTTGTGGCGTATCTGTGATTTTTTTTCTCCTGTGTATATCTGTGCATATTTAAGACTCGCAGATTTTCTTTTTATCTGCAAGTTACATCAAGCTCCAATTAATGCTCATGACTTTAAATACCTGTAAGAGAGAGTATTTTCTTTTGCCTTTTATATTCTGTCAGCTAGAGGGTTTATTATTTCTTCTTGAATACACTTGTTCTCTGGCCATGTATACCTCAGGACTAATAAAAATTAGCAATTCAGAAGTGTTGTTTTATTTTGGATAATCTTAATATCGTACAAGCATCAGATTTTACCTGACCTCAGTTACTCCCATTCCTGCGTTACATAACCTGGCAGCTCAGGCTTCTGATTAGGCTCTGTAATTCCAAAAATGTGTCAGAACTTATATGTTACAATTGTTCAACATATCCAAGCGTAACAGGTAAAACCACAGGGAAATTATTTTCCTGAAAATTGAAATGGTTTCCATTTTGTTTTGTGGAATAAACACTTTTTTGTTGTTGTTTCTTCTCACATCCTTATGTGTTTGCAGTGCCATGCATTTTGCTGTAATAAATTAGCCTTCTATTTGGTCTAAAAATATTCGCACTAAAAATATAGGCCACATTGCAAAGGTCAATAATTTCAAAGGGTATTTTTTTTCTCAGAAGAGTTTTTTTTAAGCCAACCATTTTTCAACAAAGATGTTACATCCACAAGGAAATATAAAAGAATGCAAACCAAGTCTGGTTTAAAACTTTTGGAATATCTAAGCTTCTCTTGCATGAAAATTCTGGAACCTGACTTTTTGGAAGGGAGAGTTGGTCTGTTCTCTTCCCCCCCCCCCATGCTTTATTTCTTCTGGTTTTGGTCTTACTTTTCAGAGAGGGCTCATCATGCTGGGCAGCTGTGATAACAGGCTGACGGACACTGGGCAGACTCAGGGGAACCTGAGAAAAGCGACAGTTCTTGAAGTGTGTGAGGTTTTGCCCTGGCATTTTATTTTGTGGGAAAGAGGTTTTGGATGAAAAAAACCTAGCAATGATCCAGGAACGTGTAGCTGTGTCCCTCTGGAAACTGGGAACTGCTGATTGCTACAAATCTGTTTAAGGCTGGAAAATCTGCAGCTGGCAGAGACAGCGCTGAGGCTTACAGTACTGCCCCTGAGGCTTTCCATCTACTGACGGAATGATGCAGGGTTTAAGTGAGCGAGCATGTGCAGGTGTCATTCAGCCCCTCTTCATCACACTGAGTAGTGCTTTATTCTGGAAACTGATCCCCTAAAATCAACCACAAATCATAGATAGTGATGGGAATGAGGGCAGCTAAACCTGGCCTGAAGAGAAGCGACAAAAATCATATTGCACCTGAAGAAAGCTTGACACAATGTAAAGACAAACCGCAAATAAATCAATGTAAACTCAAATTCATTTGCACAAATATATGAAACCCCATTTTTCATTATATGAATCATTGTTTCCCATTCTCCACCTCTCCAAATGCACAAAGGTTAAGTAGGGTGGAGGTTTTGATGGAGATGAACAGCTTTCAGCTGCTGGTGGGTGACTTGCAGCTGAGCTCACCCATAGGCTCCCATGAGGAGGTGATGTAAGGCTAAATTGAAGAGAGGATAATGCAAGCAAATGTGACTGACTACAGGACGCTAATGTGAACTGCTGCTATTGCTAGTGCTTGAGACAATGAGTATTTCTGAGGCTGTCATAACTAGTGACTCTGAGACTTTGTTGAGAAAAAGCACTTTGTTTAAATTATTGCACTTGCTCTGAGTGCAAAACGCTTTGAGTTTAAATGAATCAAAGGCAAAGAATACCGCTTATCCTAGACATGGAAATTTCAATCCTTCAGAGAGATGCGAAAGCACTAATGCTTAATGACTGTGTGAACTTCTGGTAATTACTAAAGAATAAAGTCTGGTATCAGTGGTATAGGAAAGTTAGGTTATGTAAAACTTGCATTAAATGAAGAGAGTTTTGGGGGAAGAAGGATGTGCATTCATGGCTTCTTTTTCATTTGCAAAGTTTTACTACTGGTAATGAAAGTGTGCTGTCTCTCCTTTAAGTAAAATAGAAAATGTGCCATTTCACTAGAAATACTTCAGAAAAATACTTTTCTGAGTTTATATCAGGGAGTTTGGACTCTGGGTTCTTTTTCCTGCTTTATAACATCACTTCTATGTTTCCTTGACCAAATCATTGAATCTGTCAAAATCTAGAAAAAACCTCTTGGTTCTGGATGCCATGAAACACTTGACAAGGCTGCCAGTTTCCAAAGGTACTCAGTGCCAACAACGTTGGTTGAAATCAGGGAATTCTGCAGATATTCACAACCCAGTAAAGGCAATGGATGCCCTGAAATTAAGGCAGTTATAATTAGTGGGGACATGTGAAAATGGATTCCCACACGTGCAATGCAACGTTGAGTAGAAGTACGAAGGGGAAAGGACTGAATCAGAAGAGCTACCCCAACAGGTATTCACAATTTCACCCAATAAATTCAGTATCCCCCCAAAATATCAGCAATATTGTATTTATTTGTTCATTACTCCAAATATTTGGCTCTCTTGCAAGCACCTTTTGAGCACTAATTAATTCTCTTTGCATCCCCTTGATCTGAGGATCATCTCCATCTTCCACGTGGAGAATCAAGGTTTTAAAATGTGAGACCACAAGCCAGAAATAGGAGATTTGGGTCATCTGACATCTCTTGCTTTCCTCATGGGACTGGAAAAACAGATTAGCATCAGAGGGGGATTCCTTGCTGCTTCATTATTTGTGCTTCTGTGGGGTTTTTCTGTCGTCCTATCATTCAGCGGGGTTCAGGCATAAATTCCTTGCTCTGCCATTGCCAAGAGAGAAGCCTCTCGACACTCTGAGGTGTGAAAATGGTGAGTGCTGTTTATTTGAGTGCATGGCAGGGTGCCAGGCAGGTGGGTGGGTGGGCTGGAGGCAGAACCTGCCTAACACACGGGATAAGACGTCTTGGGAGAAGAAACTCCGAATCTTTCCTGTGTCAGGCTGACCCTCTCTTTTAAAGATGAAGTTAAAACTAATCCTCTCCCACCCCCAACACATACAAATGCATAAAGAAATTGAGAATTTTTTCACTGCTGTTTGTCGGAAGAAAGAGAAATCCTGTAGCTGGATGGAGTTTCATTCTTTCTTTGAATTCCTCTGGCACTTAGATCTATTCATTGCCTTAGGACACCAGGGATGCTTTTTGAAGATGCCCACGGCAGACATTAGAGAGCTTGTTACTTTCCCTTCATTTTTACTTTGTGAGAAGCAGTAGCAGAAGAACTTCAGAATGCCATAAAATCTCAGTGTTTTGAAATTTTTTAAAAAATGTAATATAAGGAAAAAAAGAAAAGAAAAAAAAAAAAGGCAGAAATCATGTCTCCTGAGTGAGTTAAAAATTAGAAATGCCAAAAAGTGAGAGGGGGAAATGACTCACCCCGAGGTCACACAACAGCTTGGGAGCAACAGCAGTGAAAGAATGCGAAAATCCCAGTTTGTTGCCCTAGAGAGAGGACCCCCATCCTTCCCAGGCATCTCTGGAAAGATGCTGGGGAATGAAAGTGTCTCTCCCTACCTGTTTCCTTGGAGATGGAGAGCAATGTCCATAGCAGCAAGCATGACGGGAAGTTGCCTTCTTGCAAATGGAGCCAGGTATCATCTGGCCCTCAGCTTGGTTGGATCCGTGTGAGCAAGAAGTCTGCGGTGTACAAAAGGAGCTTCTTTCAAGAGAATGTGTAGGACAAGGTGATAGGAGGTGAGGTTATTTCAGAGCAGGATGTAGAGAATCCATGGTTAAAGCTAAATCTTCCCCCAAAGCTTGCACTTTCAAGTTGCTAGGAGTAAGGTACATTGAATATGCAGGAGATTGGAAAAGGAAAGAGTTTGCCAAGTTACGTAATTCAATTGGATGTTCTCGCTCTAACTACTGACCTGGATCAAATCTGCTGCCAACTTGCTCGTACAGAAGTCAGCAGCTGGTTCTAGTACTGGCCTGGGACACGTTATGTTCATTGCATCCATTTTCCAGTGGAAAACTTATTAGAGAAATGAGAGAATAATGTATTCTTTGACAGATTTTATATCTATATAGCTATACATTAGAGCTAAAAAGATTTATGTACCTCCATATAGTTTTGTGGCTTTTGGCATTTTGTGCAATTATCTGTGTTTGTTATAGGGTGTTTCATGGAGGAGTTTGTGTCTTGTGATGTGCAGGAGTGACAGGAAGGGATGTGAGACTTTGCTGGGCTTAAGAATCTGTTGCCAGACCGCCCGCGCTGGGGGAACCGGACTCTGAGTGCAGAGCGTCTCTTCCAGGACTACGTTCTGAAGAGCTCTTCTCCTTAACTCCAGTGTGCCGTGGCCGTACACTCAGAAAATATGCAGCTTTTATAAAGCATTACTTGACAGATTTATATTGTGTACTGGTATCACATTGCATTAAGCTGTCTCAGATTTATGGCTCAACCTGAGAGTTCAGCTATGCACAGCAACCTCCCATTTTACCCAACCTGCCAGTTAACTTGATGCATCTTTTTTACAGGCAGCAGCTTTTAGCTCCTTTCTTATTTTTTCCCCTTTATCTTCTATTAATTTTCATCTACAGATGTTTGTGTAGACTGCAGTCACTATTCTGGCTGGCTGGTCTACACCTAACTCTTCTCTGGTGTGACATAATCATGTTTTGAATTACTGGAAGGCTGTGATTTCTCCATCCCCCCACTACCACCACAAGTCAACTTCCTTCAGTCACCTCAGCTGTAACAGCAACACTGTTCTAACATCTTTGCATTGAAGTCAAACTCATTGCTCATACTTGCAGGCAGTCATAACAATTCCAGAGAATCATTGTTGCAGATAAAAGGGCAAATGAATATATGACAGCCAATTAAAGCACAATTAATAATTAAATGGCGATGTGAATTCTTAACATGAATAGCGTTTTTTCCAGAAAGAATGCTGGCATTTGACAGTGGAGTCTGTGGCTAAGTATTAAATAACATAGCACACCAAAGGAGTTGTGTCAGTCCACCAAAGCTAATGAAATATTACAGTGGAGTCTGGTCGATTTGGCTCAGCTTCCAAATAAAGTGCAGGGATTTTAAGAGAATACATTAGACGTGAAAAATAAGTAACATATTTATGGAGTGTTTTCAGTCTTGTGGCAGGCCCCGTCTCTAACAGAGATGTCTCTGTTGAAACTCTGTTAGATTAAGGTTTGGCATAGACTTGCAAGAGGGTCATAAATGAAACAAAGAAAGAGAGGCAAAAAAGAACGTGCAATATAGTTATACTTTATTTCCTCAAGCATTTAACTTAGGAAGGCAGACCTACATCCAAGACAGAAGGTTGCATGTGGGGTTTTGGCTATCACAGGAGTGTGGAGGAAAGAGATACACTGTGGGTTATAAAGCACAGACTCCAGGAATCAAAGCTCATGTTGCCCAGAAGAGAAACGCAGAGACATCTTTGGATATAGTTGAGTCTCTGGACACCAAGGAGTATAGAAAGCATGAATAAGAGATTTGGGCAATGCCCTCTTCCTGAACTTTTCTTATGGTAGGGAAACGTCTACCAGTGACGTATTTTTCGTTGTTTACTCTTCCCAAAAGCTTCAAATTTCAGAGGTTCTGCTGTTAGGTTGTTACTGCTCTCTGTTGTTCTGCCCCCTGTTTATTTTTTAACAGCTTCCTCTTTAAAATTTTAAAATAACTGTTTCTCTGCATGCAACCAGTATGAAAGCAGTCTCCTACCTCAACCCATGTGGTTAGGAAACCCTTATTTAAAATGCTTTCTCTCCCCCTACCTCCTTCCTGTACAAAACCAACCCAAACAAACAAAGGAGGCTTTCTTGGAAAGTCGGCAATGGTTTTCTGAGCTCCCACTGTCATTTCTTCTTTAAGATCTTCAACTTGTTTGTTTAAATGTTCATGTCTTTAGGTCTTTCTTCCTGATTTCATTGCTGGAAGCCATGAGAGCTGCTATTTGTTCCAGAAAGCAGATTTATTATTTCTTCTCTACCCCAACTATGACTTTCCTTCAATTGAAAGTAAAAAACTCAATTTACTCTTCCAATATGCACTTTAACTCCAGTGACTTAGAGCCCCAAGCTGTGAAATAGCACATCTTTGGTGGGTTGTTGCAATTGAAAATCAAGAGTGGAAGGCACTCTATAAAATTTACGTGATGCACGCCACAAACATCTGCAGTCTCATCAGTTCCAGAGTACGGCCTGATGGTGGGAGTCAATATGCCGTAATAAAATTTTTTAAAAAAGGATAAATATGCATTTCACATTACGTGATATCGAATCTTATCAGAATGGAGCTGGCTGGGGAATTTGCAGATAATAACAGTTATGTGGTGGATACTTGAAATTTTAATGTGGGTTTCTCAGGCTCAGAGGCGCATCTCATGAAGGCACAAGGGCTGTAGTTGTTAGCAAGCCTTGCTGGAGACCGTGTGAGCGGTTTGCCCCGCTGCTGCCTCGGTCCGAAGAATGATGTGCCACTGTGCCAGCAGAAGCCCAAAGTGATAGTCACATTGAGTTAGCAAAGAACAGAGTGTATGCACAAAGGGGAAGAGAAAAGGGGCACCTTCACACACACATGCACACAGGACTTGAAATCCTTTGTCCAAATGAAAACTTTCCCAAGGAGTGCATTTACTTTAGTGAAAAAATTACCCCACCCAAACGCAGTTTTTCTTAGTATTCCCCAAGAAAATGCCCAATATAGGATAATAACAGAATAATCCAGGAGACTCTGAGAAAGTGAATGCCCAGGATCACTTCTTTCTATCCCATCTGAGCAGACGAGGAATTTGAATCCAGTCATCCCACACCTCAGAGTAGGGCTCTAGGCACCAGTCTGTCAGCGTGTTCTAGGGAAGGCATGGGGTTGTTTTGTATATGTAACTGAAAACACATTTGTAAAACTTCAGTTCTGTTCTGCATCAGACTGGAAAATATATTTTGCAACCTGAATTTTCCACTAAACACAATTCTGGACTTTTCGCCATTCTACTTCAGGGATCAGCATCTAAAATTGTGCAACGGTCTTTTGATTACCTACAGTCTTGGTTCATCTATATGTGTAAAAAGGTAATTCAGGTCATTCAGTTGTAAATAGAAAGATGATTTCTGGCAGGCACTGAAATGCTTGTGGGAATTTATTTATTTTCTACACCGAATGAAGTTCTTCATGCCAACCATTCCTCCCTAAAACACAATCACAGCTAGTGGCAGCCGGGCATTCATCACGTTGTTCTTTCGAGATACATAACTGTCACGACAAAGAATAATACAAAGAAGAATTAGTGATAAGAAAGCCTTGGTAAAAATGGGTTCTGCGCTGATTGCATTTAAACATTTCCGAAGTCAAAGTTAAAGTGTCAAAAAGCTCATGATGAAAGAAATTCTGCTTTTAATGAAAGCTGAGTTGTGCACAACCACTTTGACAAGAATAAGCGTAAGGCCAACAATCGGAAATGTTTAAGGGTCCCTATGAGTACGTAGTACTGCAGATTGCAATCTCAAAGTGTTGGAAGTTATAGCGGCTTCTTATACTCCTCATGATTTTTCTTTTCCCTGTGAAGAATTATTTTAATATAAAAACTTATTAATTAACTAATTAATAATAAAACTTATTATTAAAGCAACAAGCCCATTTTTTCCAGTTGTTGGTTCTGGGGCAGCCTTGGCATTGTTATAATTTTGCAAGGTATCAACAATGCCGTGAGTGTCTTCCACAGCAAGAGGGGATCAATAAGAGAGTGAAATTGATAGAATATGGGCATGGTCAAATTAGGGACGTTTGCAGGGGTGACTCAGGGAGCCATCCTGGTTTGCTAACATTTTATCACACATTGCACAACAGTAAAAGAATATATATTTCAAGAAAATGAGGGGTGTGGGCCAGTGTATTTGCAAGTGTATGCATGCAGGTGTGTTTGTGGATTTTCCTTCCATCATTTGGCATCCCTTGATTTTCCCGTGGGACGGAATTTTTGTGTTATGATGAGTCACCTGTGCAGATCAGGATTTCTTCCTGTAACAGGATATTTTCTGCAGTCTTGTGTTTCCCATTCTGATTGTCTTCTAAATTCCTCTATCTTATGTCACTGACTGCTAAGGAAATGCTACAAATTCCCTGGACATTAAATGATACTGCTGTTAAAACTCATCTAGGGATAAAATACCTTTTGACCAGATAGGTACATAGGTGGCTGATCTTCCTGTAGCTCTGTGGTTTGTCTTCTTAGGATTCAGGAGTCTGACAATAGTAGAAGACCCATGTCCCTCTCACCTAGTGTAACAGAGCTTACCGCCAGAAGACCAGATACGACACTTGCACAATTGTGGCTCCTCTGAAGTCAGCAGAAATCTAATAACTTAAGACCAGAGCTTCATTTCCTGGAATCATTCTGAGAAAGTACTTTGAAGTCAAGCTGAAAAGACAGGAACACAACAAAACTACAAGCGAATGAGTAAGAAAAAATGGCAAAGGATATTGACTCTCCTTGTTGTCTCTCCTGTGTCTTTTGCAGTTGTTACCTTGAAAGGAGTACAGAGGAGAAGGAACCTCAAGAAAATTGGAAGGATGATGTCCTCCTTTCCAAGAGGGTTGTGAGGGCTATCTACAAAGCTATAGTCTGAGCTGAAATTCATCTCCTCTCTCACTCGCTTATATAAATACATGGGCACACTTTCATCACGCTCATTTACAAGAAGAGGCCCTAAAGGTTTGTAAGTGCTACCATTACGTTTATTGTAACCTACAACCACTAAACTAGAACAAAAGAACTCTATACATAGGGAAATCTCAAATCTGCTAGGTGAGACAGGTGTCACTGAAGACTGTAAAATTGCTTGCTCCTTATGTCCTTGCAGGATAGGTCCCTTCCCCAAGTACTGATTTCCAGCTTTGCTTTTTTACCTGCTTTGAAAAACTGTCCTCTTGGGAGTCTTCCTTCTTCCATCACCTGCAAAGGTTAACTTTGGGTCTCTTCCAAAAAGATCACACTTCCCAGAGGTCTTTCAGTCTGCCCATAAATCGCAGTTTAGTCTCTGTCTGTCATAGTCTCTCTCTGTCACAGCTCGATCCTACTTCTCCAGCCTGGACATGTTCAGCTGCCATCAGGAAAAGAACAGCAGCCCTCTTCCCCGCTGCCCACCCTCTCGGTGTTTAAACAGACTGTAAAATGTACATATGCTAATAGAGTAAATTGTACAAGGACAAATCAAACATCTTTACCATCTGTCACAGATGTAGATAACTGGACATGAGGCAGTAGGAACTTAAGCAAAGATGTCAAAAAATACAAGAAAGTGATTCAGTCCAACTCATGACTCCAGGCTCATCAGGATCTTCCCTATAAATAACTATGATGTTGTTTTCATTTCTTTTTCTGGATTTTGACTGTACTCCCACAGGCCCGTATGCGTATCTCCCACAGCGTCTCAGTGGAAAAAAGTCTGATTTTAATGTGAAGAAAACTGGCATATGCCAGCAGCCCCAGCTGAAATCAATTCAAGCTACCCAGTAAGGAGACAGTGATGTCCCTTTCCTTGCAAGAAACGGGATTCAACTATTCCCATCAAGGTGAGGAGTGATACCTGGGAAGGGACTGAATGGGGTGAGGAAGAGAAGGAACTGTGTCTTCTCGTTTTCTTTCATCTATGCAATTTCACTAGCAAAAAATTGTATTCAACTTCTGTTTATTTGCCTCGCCTGCACCCAAACTACTAGTGGGTAAGGGTCTGTTTTCTATCTCATATTTGCTGTTAAAAAATTTATAAGTGAGTCTGCTATTTCAGCATTCTCTCCCTCTGCGTTTTGATCCCTGAATCTGAGGAATTTAGGACCATACGGTTGAAAATATCAGCAACAGCAGTTGATTTTTCTTCCTTTAAAAGTTGTCTTAAGCCTCATAACATGCCATATGCAGTAAGCAAATATAGTTTCAACAAAGCCTGTCTGAGGCAACCATCCTATACCATCCTATAAGTGGATCCCTATCAAAAAAGTAAATAAAACTACATTAAGTCTGGGGAGAAGGAAGAAGAGCTTAAGTTAAGAAGGATTTTAAAGCTGTTTCTTCTTTGAAGTGGCTTTATTGCAAATCATCTTACAGTGTAAAACTCAGCATTAAAACTCATGTCTTCTCAGATGACCGGTATGGAATTCACCCACACTTTACAGAATCAAAAAGCACACTTTGTACATCATTTAAGTATTGCCATGTGACAGGATGTTTCCTGATCGGTGGATGGTATCAGCTTATCCTCTCAGGTCAGGCCCAAAGAGGTTGCATGTCTAGTTTGGATAACCACTTGAACTGGAGCTGAACTATGCCCACTTAGCACGTTAGTTCACATCATGGACTGGCTTTGGAGCAGCTGCTGCACATTATGTTTGGAGGACTAGTGTTACTCCAGCATGAAAACACTTAAAACATACAATGTGGACACCGGATGCTCAGCACCAAAAATTTCACCCTGTAGATCTGTTCTTAAAGTATCACATTACTTGGCAATGCAGCAATGGCCACAGACCATCACAGAAAGCCACAGCTGGAGAGGAACCATGGTCATTTCATTAGCAAAATCACCTCTAGAGGGATGGTAGCAATGCTAGGACCTGAACACTGAAATCCTGAATGTCGTTTCCTATTCTGAACAAATACAATGCATCCTCACCGATTCTTCTTAAAAAGTGGAACATTAATTGAATTTCTCCGCTCATTCTTAGTGGGATCATAGTTCACAATTGTCCTCTAGTTGCATGCCTCACTGCAATTTTACTTTATATCACACACTGTGATTATGAAAACTGGCTGTGTGGTGTACAGTGAATCATGCTGTGATTTACTTTGAAGAGGTCAGCTTAAAAAATTTCCTGAGAGGAATTTTATTAGATGCAAACTGCACCACGACTGAATTAAAATGCAGCCTACGTATCCTTATATCCATTTCATCAATACCATTATATTTGTCCCTCTGTTTCACCATTATAAACTGATTGGAGGTGTTTTTTTTTTTTAAAGTGGATGGGTCAAAAGAAGTTTTCTACAAACACAAGGTCAATTGTGTTCCACTGAAAATGCTAATAAAAAGCTCCAAAGCCTCAGTTATACTCTGTGATAAGTGGACAAGATGGACAGAGAGTGTAATGGAAGGGCAGATGTGGAAAGGAACATTTAGTAATCACTCAGCCCAGAGGCTTGCAAGCATTTTTACCAACAGGCATGAAATGATGGAAGCCACTGTATAATGAAACAACCATTGCCCTCTTCATTTGAGCCAGACCCTCTTAAAGCACAGGTCTGTGCACATCTTTCCCAGCTAAATAGAATAAATCATAAGTATTAATGTAACACACAGTACAGAATTAGCTATTAGTGCTCCACTAAGCTATGGCTGTTGTACCTGATTTCATCAACCACCTTCTACCTGAAGACAAGACCCTCACCCAGAATTTTTGGATCAATCCCGTAGTGCCTGTGTGATCTATGAGATCCTGTAGATAAATATTTGTGTTTGATTCGAATGTAGTAAACCCAGTCTCGTGTCTAGGGTAGCCAGGAAAGACAATTATCTTTCTGTGTTAGCTAATAGATAAGGTATAAATAAATGATGCCAAAACCAGTGCAGCAGGTATTTTTTGGTTTGTCAGTAAATTTGTTGTTCTGTACCAGGAATGGATGCCTTTTGCCAATCTACATACGCTCTTAACAACATTATTTTTTTATTGTTACTAAGGATACTGCAGAGCTATTAAATAACAAAAACTTATCTGCAGTTTTGGCTGAACTGCCAACTTTAATCATGTCACTCCAAAATGGTTTATGTAAATCAAAAATTGCCTTGAAGCATCTGTTAATCTCTACTTGTCGAGATTGAGACGGCTAGTGGAAATGCAGTATTTCCTGGCATGACATATCATCCTGGCAACATGCCTGCAGATCTGGCAGCATGTAGATGAAGACACCTGGCAGTATGAGAGAATTAGGAAGTATTTTTAGGATTGATGCATTTCTGCTTTGCAAGTAGCAGTGGTAATACAGTATGCAATGAGTCAATGCTTCTGTATACACATGCATTTTAACATGTCCTGGTTCTACACATGCCACCAACATGCAGAAAATACTTAGATATCTACTAAAATGATAATAAGAAATAAATAAGTAAAAAAAAAAAAAAAATCTATTTTCTGAATTCTACCTATTTCTGTTTCTTTAATTATCCATGTTATGATTCCTTTGGAAAACATTATTTGTATACGTAGCTGAATTTTTTCTATGGCTCATTAGTCAGCATTTGATTGCAATGATTCTGTATTCAAAGACTCAGTGATGCTCAAAGACATCATTTTATATGCTTAAAATCACTTTTTGGATGACTGTAAATCATAGAATTAGGTTTCTAACGAGGCTGTTACTAATGTCTAAGTTGATTTCCAAAATCCTGCTGGTACAGTTGTCTGTGAGAATGGGAATTATTGAAAAGAAAATACCATAGTGGTTTAAAAGCACTTAAAATTAAAATATGCAATCTTCCCCTGATACTTGCCTAGCATAATTAAGAGGTCCCAGCTTTCAAATTTTTTTTTATTTGCAATGCCTAAGCCAAGGCATTTCAAGGTATATGATTAATTGATTTTACCTTTGTTAATACCTGTACTAAACCAGAGCTTTATGTCACAAAGGCAGCACTAAAAGTCGGGGAAACATTGTCATTTGAATCCCTCTAAAGATGTAATTGTATATTGTCTGCATATAATTAGAAGCAGGTGCACACTCTCAGGCAACAAAGAGGTAACACTAAAAATTCAGTAAAACAGAAGTCTGAGACACACATAGCACTTACTTACAGAAGATAATTAATCAGCCTGGGACACCATAAAGACAAATTAAATGGGGTATCTGATATAACATGTTTGGAAAGTTCATTTGTAAATTTTCCTGAATGACTAAATAAAAACTGTCAAAATGCTGAGAATGAAGGTGATGTATTCAATGACATGCTACATGTAGTAAACTGGAGGTGGTTAGAGAATTTAGCCCTGTTAAAATGTGAAGCCTAAAGGTCTCTGCTTCGTACCCTGCAAAGTGTTCACAGGATGCCAGACCCCAGCACTGACACCTGTTCAGAGTTGTGTTTAGCAACTGGGGCTTGTGCATACGTAAACCAGAGCCCATCTATGGACTGGCTTTACTTGCCCCAACAGTTGCTTCCCATACTACGAATTTTTTTCATTTTACATTTCATTATTTCCTTTCTTGACCCAAAGTCCATTCATATCAAGGGGAATTTTTCCATTGACAATCAATGGGCATTGGATCATATCCTAATTCATCCGTTCCCAAGAAAGCAAGCCTAGAGCTGCCTAACCGCTGTAAAATCAGCATTCGCAAACGTTCATTTTGACTCTGAATGGTTGTTCAATTCCGCCAACCCTCTGTCCTTTTTTATCACTGAAAACTGTATAATCAGGTATTTGCCCAACGGACAGCTGTTCTGCACCTATATTCTTCTGTGCACAATATTATGTTATTGTTATTTGCCATTCATTATTCATTATCCTCCTATGAGACATCACTGATTTTTTTTCTTTTTTCACAAACCCACCAGTTCTCGAGGAGTCCTATTTTTCACTTTACCCGGCATTTTGCAGTCATCGTTTTTTCAAACAGAAAAAAAAGACACACCAGTATTTTTGGCTATTGTCTTCTTTATTTTTCCCTCTCTTTCTTTTCCCTGTGACTTTTAATAGATAATAGGGAAGGAAAATGAAAACCCGAATACACTTTTTTTGGTCAATAAACAAAACAAGATGAACGTTCCAAATGAATTATGATAATTTATTTTTGAATCATGCCCACTTTGAAATTTTCAGACATCTATTCAAAGGAAGAAGAGTAGCATGTCTTATTCAGAAACAGCAAAAAACCCCTGAAATCTAAATAAATAGTGCACGAACACATCATGAGCCAAAATGTGTTTGCTTAAATTAGTCATTGAATAATTGCAAACAAGAAATAAGTATGCAAGAAAATCAGCGTGATTTTTGCAAATTATTTGTGAACAGAAAAAGAGTAGCCAAATACACCGGCTAACTGATTAATTGTAATTAGAATGTGGGCCTCTGATCATGCATCGCAAATTTCCCACTGATCTGATTTCAGTGAAAATAGGCTTTGGTCCACGCTAATGAATTCTCTCCTCAAATCAATTGATTTCAGTTCTCCTAAGGAAAGTATTTGGTTGATTTCAGCAATAAAAACTGTCCCCATTACCTAAAAAGCTTCATAAAAATTATCCGTTATTTCAGTAAGAAATTGTCGCATACAGAAGTGAGAAAAAAAGACGGTTCTACAGGACTTGTTGATGTGTGTTTGACAAAACTACTCAGATCTCTGGTAGCACAACACAGATGGGCATGACAGCATCAAATGCCCCAAATAAGTGCATAGTGATGGATTTATTTTATTTAAACAAAAGTTTTGCATCAGCATACTCAAAGATGTGTATTTATAACTGTCTCTTTCTCCATTAGTATAGCAAACCAGCAGCAGCATTTGATTTTTCTAGAAAATCTATAATTTTTGCACGTGGCTTGATAGAGTCAGCATTTTGTTCAGAGTACTGAGCTCCCAGTCCTGTTCCAGCTGAAGCTGTCAAGAGTTTTGCTCGTGACCTCTTTGAGGGCAGGAATAGCAGGTATGTCTACGTTGCTTGAAAAGAATGGATATATGAATTCCTTCAAGACCAGAGCCACTGGCAACTTGCAGAAACATGTAAGTCTGGCGGAGAAGCGCACTTGGCAGATGCCCGCCCTCTCTCTGCCTGGGAGCATCCAGGTGGGTTAGCAAACTGCCAGGGCAGATGATCTGCAGTGTAGTAATTGCAAAGAAGTAGTAATGAAGAGAAACCAACCTGAATGCATCAAAATTGCTCCAAAATTCAGATGTTTCCCTTCAAAAAAGCTAATTCAGTTACATTGCCATCTTTCTTACATCACTGCTCGGTCTGTGAAAAATGAAAAACATGCAAGAGTTTTGGCATGAATTTTGGGGTGCAAATGAGACTCACACTTGCACGTCTGAGAGGAGGAACATTGGAAATCACTGATGTTAAATCTGAGGTTAAAAATTACTTTTGCTTCCTACTGTGTGCAAATGTAAATTAAATAAGCAGAAACAAGGCAAAGGAAATGCTGCTTGATTAGAAGCAGAAAGTTCCTGATTTTCCGGCTCTAAAAATGAAAGATTTTGTGTAAGAACTTAGAGGTAGAATATCTCCCCAGTTCTGAATCAGGGAATTAACAACCTGAAGATGAATTAATCATCCAAATGTTATGAGAGAATTCCTGAAGCACAGAAGTCATCCAGGCAATGATTAGTCCAGAAATTGAGCCTGACACCAGTTTAACCTTGAAGTAACGCCGATGATTTGCAGTGGCGTGGAGGCAGAACCCAGAACTGAGAGACCTGGTGGAGTTCTCACAAGAAGCACAAAAGGGAAAAGTGCATTAAAAAAGCTCCAAATTTACTCAAATCATTTTGAAGAAGGAAAAGGTTGTGTGGAATAAAAGTGAAATGCACTGAAGCAATATACTGCAAAGCACAATATTGCAGAGCTCTGATGAGCATCAGAGGCAGTCAGACTTGTAGTAAATAAATGTTATTACGCTGCCACAATTACAGCATCTTTCCTGTTTTCAGGCTGGTTGAGCCATCTGGCATGGGCATCCGGATAAAAGTTATGCAATTATTAAAACAAGCTAAATTAAATTAATTTAAATTAATCACAGTGTATGAAAATAACCGGCCAGAAGCATCGAATCATAGTTGTTTTGAACATGATGACCTATTTTTCTGGTTTTGCTGGGCTTTCTCGAAGTATGTGATAACATGCTGTCTTTGAAACCAGTGGCAAAAGTCCAGCTGAGTGAAAAGAGAGATTTGCGTAGGGTTGTGTTTCCCTTGCACGCTAGCAGTGACCTGCTTCATTAAAAAACATGCACATACAACACCTAATGAAGGATACAGCTACTTTTTTATTACTGTGTGTTGGCCCGTCATGTAGAATGTGATACTACATTACATCAAAATGTTTCCCACGCTATTTTGGGAAGATCCAAAAGACTTTTTCATTCCCTTAAATGTTATGAAAAGTTTGTGTCCTTCAAACTATTCATAAACAGGTATTTTTTATTCAGATGTCTCCAAAATGGTTGTCTAAATGCTTTACTTGCCACAAATGTAGGGTTACTGTTACAAATTCAGCCCATCTTTTGGTGACAATGTGTTTAAAAAACAGTGTAAAAAATGACTAACTGAAAATGGCTTGATTTAAAGTGCTGAAGAAAATGGGAAGGCGTTCAACTAACAACCTCCCAGAGCTGCTAGGAATAAGAGCAGTTGAAAAGGAGAATCCCAAGAAGGAGAATCCTGAAGAATTTATTTCTATATTTACCAGATCTGCTTGCCAGTAGACGGAGGGAAAAGGCAGCTTCTTGCCTACTGCTTGGTCAGAGGCAGCCTGGCTCCAGGTTTAGGAAGGTGTTTGCGTCCTACTGATTCAACAGGACATGTTTTCCGTGGGCAAGGCTCCTGATGTATGCCTGAAACAGAAGCCCTGAGAACAAAAGGATCGTAGCTTCCACAGCTCAAGTCATGAGCATCCCCAGCTTTAGTTAAAGCTCCCCAAAATGCTTTCCTGCATCCTAATAACCCATTAAAAGCCACCCAGCAAGGATGCACATATCCTCCTACAGCACAGACAAAAGTTCCCTCTGAACTCTATTTGGCTTTCAGTTTTTTTCTTCTCTTTTGCCATTTTTTTCCCAATTACATTGGCTTTAGGTAAACCCTTTTACAGAATTTCTTCAAATCTGTAACTGAATTGTGTAAAGAGCCAGTTCAACTAGTTTAATGCACCGGATTGGAATCTGAGCCTCAGATAAAACATGCTGTTTATTTGTTTTTACGCTCCTGGTGTGATGTCCCCCACTGGGCAGAACCATGTGTCACATATTGAAGGGGATTTGGTGGGATGCAAGGAAAATCTGTACTAGATATTGACAAGTATTTTTTTCAGAAATGTTCAGGGAGGATGTGGAAACTGTTTTAGAAGAAATCATTTTTCCTAAGTGAGGTCCACGCTTCTCAGAATAAAGCATAGGAAGGAATATTTATCACTGGCTTTTTTTCTTTCTTAAATAGGAAATGGTAAAAAAGCATTCAGTGTAAGGTTCTATTTAAAAACCTAGCCTAGGCTTGCCGCTCATCACTTACCTAGCAAAATTAAAATGCAGAGGTGCTAACAGCTGTAGAGAAATACAGGTGTGGAATGTGTGACTTGGACCAACATGAAATAAAATCTTAGGCAAAGGGGATTCTCTAACTGTAATTAGATTTTAAGCTTAAGTAGCTGCAATTTTACAAATTTCTCCCCCTTCCAAATTGCAAAGAAACTCTTTTGAGTAAAGCTGATGATAATCTGCATACTTTCAGTCTCAGGAAAGTAAAATGAATAAATTATTCACCCAAAATGACGTGGGCATTTACAATAGGAGTCTTCTCTCTAACAGCATTGTTATTACCATTATAATTGTTACAATAAGTTTCTTTTTAAAATCTCATAAGTCTGTTTCTCATATGTGCATTTAATACAGATTCCCTTTCAAGTAAATATCATCCTTATTATGTCTAGGCTTCAGCAGACTTGCCTGAAATCTTTTCTTTCATAAGCTCTTACCTTCCGAGAATGCTCTTTATCCTTAGAGGTAACGTGGTTATCTACCTGGGAGAGGGATTAGGAGTCTGGAGATGTAGTCCCATTCTTGGCCCTCTCATTTAAGATTTGTGAACTTTAGCAAAGCACCTTAAAAAAAAGAAAAGCCTCAATAGTGAAACAGAATAATAGCCCACATGTATCTTCTCTATTTAAGTCAGTGAGTTTTGCAAAAGCAATGGACTAAATATAAGACTAAGTCATTTTTTACAAATAAGGTTTCAGATCTTCAGCTGAGAGTCCCTAGAAGTGCTAATTATTTTTATTCCAACTTCTATGTATAAATGATCTTGCTGAATAATCAAAAACTGCAGCCTTTTTATATTTTCTTATGTGGTTAGTTCCACTAGGATTACAGTTATTTTAAAATACACATGAAAGACAGCAGTTATTAGCAAAAGCCTTAGAGTTTCGTATTGACAGTGAGGACCAGAGGGTTAAAGTCAGCTATTTGGAAATTTCTCTATATAAAAATACCCACTAGACACATCAAGTACTTGGGCGTGCATACAATGGAGCACCACGTCAGCTATCTGCGTTTGTAAGCTAATAAACCCCATACACAAATACCTGATTGATATGCATACCTTGGGGTTTGCACAGATAAAAAATAGCAAGGGCAAATACCTGCGAACAATTGCATTGGCCTCACTTTGAAAATCTGCCCATTAGGATCAGCCTGTATATTTTGAGAAACAACCCATCTTCCTCCTTCCTCCTGAGTGTTTATTATTGTAATGACCAAGTTAGCTCAGAAGCACGGTGAAAACAGGTGAACGTTTAGAAGGGGGCAAGAGAGAGGAGTTCCCGTCATATGATTAATCAGACAAATGAGGTATTTGGAGAGAACTGTTTGCATGCAGCTGAGTTTTCTAAAATGTTATGAAGTAATTGCATTATGAAAATAATCAGCTGCTCTGCATTCTGATCATTAAAGGGTGATGATATAATTGTGTTATGATGAAAAGCGTTCTGGTGATTATTCCATAGAGAACTTCTCTGCAGATAATATTCAAATTTGCTTTATTTTGGCATCATTTCAAAGAAGCTGGAAGCTTCTGTAAACAGAAAATGTAAACAGTTGGACTGTGAGGTAATGTTATTATAACTTCTGAAGTATGTCCCTTTTTTTAAACCATTATCTTGAAAAAGTTCTTTGAGTTTATCTGCATAATGCCAACCGGACTTGTTCAGGTTTTATGGCGGCTCATTAAATAACTTTGTTCTGTATTTCCAATGGGAACCAGCAGGTTTAGTCTTCTTTTTTTCTGAATAACTAATTAGAAACCATCCCAAAGCCATAAAGAATCAATAACACTGTAATTCTCTCGTATCCTGAATGATATTTTATTACATACTGTCTTCTATTGATACACTATGACAAATCTTAACAGCATGTACTACTGGTGACTTAACACTTATGGCATTTTGCTGGGTATAACGCAAGTCAGATCTTCCTCCATTGGTAACTTCACTGTTGTTTCAAAATAAGCATGCTCTGTTTTCTCACGTTAATCAGCAACCTCCAAACTAGGCTAAGAATCTGCTTTCCTGTTGAATATCTGGCAAAGTGGCTGTGGGTAAATTAATCTCCCATCCAAATAAGAAAACTAAGTTATTCTGCTGTTTTGTTAAAAGCTGTGTATTTTTCTGCTATTGCTACAGTGTTTGAATGCACCTTGAAGAGTAAAACATAGTTTTATGCTCTGCTGACTTTATTGCTTGCAGGGAGAGGTCTGGGCTACAACGTGGGCTAATCTTTGACTTGTAACAGGCTCTTTGTTTTCTACTCACAGTTTCTTCATTATCCTTCCCCAGATAAATATGTAGCTGCAGTCCTGTTTGATGGTTAATAGGGGTGAGAAAGCAGAGGTGAACATTGTTCTACTCAGTATGACCCATCAGTTTCCCTTTGCTACAAACAAGCATTTCCAATCTCCAAATTTCCCAGCTGATTTAAATCCCCTCCCTGCCTTTTTATCCCTGATACACACGGCTGTTTTTTTAACTTGTTGTTCAGTGCAAAGAGGAAAAAACTGCCAATTCAGTGTGGGGTGGAGCCAGCCAAGTCTAGTAGCAGCAATGGTAGCTAGGGGGAGAAAAAGAAACAGTAAGTGTTGAACAGGGGATACGAGACCTTGACCTCAAATGTCCTTCTGTATTGAAAATGTCACACTAATTACAAAGTTGTTGCTAATTGCAAAGTTCTTGGGCTGAGGTTATCTTAAGTCCTTTAAGGGCTTCTGGCACAGCCAAGCCTGCACTGTCTGGGAGGTCAGCGTGCTCTCTGGCTCAGCATTAGGCTTGTTCCACCTTTACCTTAGTCCTGCTGTGAAACCAGAGTAATCAAATGGCTGTAGCACCGCTCTTCATGCACAAGGCCAGCTCCCCCTGCTTTTCTCAGTCTCAGGTCTTCAAAAAGTGTGTTCACATCTTCACCACCCTGCACCTGCGATGTGCTGAATCAAGTGAGAAGGCTGGAATAAAATGCCCTGTTTCATTTGATAATGTTTTTACAGGGGAAGTAAAAGCCCACACCTTTCATTGACTCTAATTAGAACAGCACATAATTGGCTGTGCTGAACATAAAGCCACTAACACAGATGTTTCTTGTCTTAGAAACCTAAAAGAAGGAAGAAAAGGCAGCACCAGAACTTGAAAAGGATCTGTAGGCTTCTGAAAGTTATTTAGTTGCCTACTTCCACATTGCTTTAGTAAAACTTAAGCACTTAAATACACTTAAAACTGTGTGTGTGTATATATATATATATATGTTTGTCTATGATTACTTAAGACAGTAACTAAATCTTAGACCTTTAGAGCCAGAACTCCATCTTCTGCTTTAAACTATTAAGTGCCACTGCCAGACGGAAAGAGGTGGAAAAAGCCAACGGGACAGAAAAATGTTGTTCTCCTCCAGCCTCTGCAGTTCAGCCAGCAAAGAACTTCTGCAGCGTCCAAATGCACTAAAATTGGAGTTGATACATCTTAGTCTATTGGCCTATGAAGTTGATTGCTGACTTGTTCTTTCTTACTTTCATACTGTAAGGGTCTCAAAATGGCATTGTAATAATAAAGTGCTGTAACGAGGCGTAACAACTGTGACTCCCTAGTTATNNCTTTTTTACAGAGAGCTGGATTTTTCGTGTAACTGCGATGTAAGTTTTTGAGATGTTGCTTTTTCAGTGCTTTTTATTTTAGTGCGGTAATCAAAGACAAAAATCATTTCTTTGACATGTTACGTGAATCCAACAGAGAAATCCTGGAGGCAGGCTTTGGGAATTGCTAGCTGCATATTCTACTGGCAACAGAATAATTCCTGCACCTTTGATGGGCTTGCGCTATCTCCAGATATTGCTGAATCATTGAGGCCATAGAACTTCCACCTGGAACTCGTAAAAATGTTGGGAGCAAGCAGCATTTCTGTCTAAAATTTACCACATTGAAGCATATATTGGATTAACTTTTTTGTTTCCTTTTTTAAATGCCTCCATGGAGACAATCACCAGATGTGCCTACAAGGTCTTTTCTTACCACCACCCCACAGCGTATCTAGAGACATAAATGGAAGCTCTGGATATGTGGTTCTTCTGGGAAAAAAAAAAAAAAATTTTTTGTGGCTTTGCATTGGTTTATAAATTTATTTACTAAATAGCATAAAGTAAAGGAAATTTTCATCCCTTATTGGATACCGACATCTGCCCCTTGACATCTTTACACTGAACAACAGAAGCAGATCTATGAATGTCAAAGTGAGATACTGAGAGGAATCATGGACACAAACATGGGGTGGGAAAAGGCTTGGGAACCATTGGTGCTGCTGTTATTAGACACAGCATATAATAAGACAGAGAGGTTATACCACTATCATCAATTACATCTATGAGCAGGGTCCTCAGAGAAACTATAGCAGAACATCTCTGTATTTTAAGCATTTTAAGACCAGATTTCTGCTAATGGTCCCACTAATCTATAGCTACGCTTGATTATATTATTATTACACATACTGCTGTGACACCTCATGTTGATCATATTAAACCACACACTTCAGCAGCACCTACACATCAGCCAAGCTAGCTTCTCCTTCCTCCCATGCCCACTGTGCTAAGCAAATGACAGGTATGGTTAAAAAAAAATAAATCCTAACCATTCTTACCCCTAAGCCACACAGTTTAAACATTATGCATAGCAGGGTGTTAGTAACAGATGGACCGTTACAGTGTATGCCATGAATACCTACTAAGAATTGAATATATTTTCTATCAATATTGTGGTTGGAAAATAAAAATCTTCGTGAAGAGTCATTCCCGTGAGTAAGCAGTATAGTCTAGCAGTTTTACCTGGGGGGTTGGTGGGGAATAACAGAAGCAATTATTCCATATAATGGAATAACTACCTGCAACAGGTCCGTTTACATAGGCAGTCAATTCTAATTTGTAACTAGCACACAAGCTAAATTAAAGGAAATATTAATGGTTCACAGATTGAAACTTTGCAGAAGAAATTTTTAGTGCATGGTGAACTTTTGCAGCCTCTCTAAAAAAGGTGTTAATGGAAGTTTTCAAAGACCTTTAGTTAAGATAGTTGAAGGGAAGTCTTTGCTTATTCATACTAATTTCTTTCTCATAAATGCATCATACATGTCCTCAGTATCTGCCATAATGTTATCATTTCCTCTGGTAATTATAACTCTAACTTCTGTGTAGTGAGTCTCCATATCTATAAAGCTTAACGCTTCACACCCCGTATTATGCTCCCCCGGTAACAGCAGTTTGCTGCTACCGTTGGCTTTTCGTTACATGGCCCACCATTACTGAATATGGTTTGTAATAGCCCATTTCCTTCTTTCCCTATTTCTAATTTAAAAGCAACCGTTTTTTAACACTTGTAATATGCATGTCACTCAGAGCTGAAACATTTTCCTTAGGGCCAAATTCTGGTCTTCATTGACGAGAAAACTCCCTTTCACATCAATGAAGCCAGGATTTGTCTGCAGCTGTTTATACCTAATTTCATTTTTGAGAAGTGGGCTAGGTTTGTGCTTGGTGGCTTTGGTATGTCCTTCCAAGAAGCTGATAACCTTTCTACAAATGCCCTTCCTGAAAGGTAACAATCAGCAGAATGAGAATTAAGATGAGTTGAAGCAGAAAATAATCAACCAGGAGGGGTTAATGGATTAACTCCTTTCCAGGCAGCGTCCCTTCCAGCACCCCTCCACCTTTCCAAGGACAGGGTGAGCATGAAAACTGTTCCCTAACCTGGAGATCTGCCTAGCAAGGGACTAGCTCAGCTGATCAGAAAAGCATGCCCAGTCTTTTGCACCATTTGCTGAACAAATGATCATTTATTCTCCAATTAATCAGGACACTTATGCAAGTACCAAACTGACCCCTAAAACTTCTTTCGCTGACACCTGCAACAAAGTGCTGAGAAATCTTAGGTCCTTTGGGCTTTTCTCATGCAGTTGTTCTCATACCCACGTTTTATTATGCTTTCTGCATTAAAATCAAAGAAGGCCACCTGATGACATTATACAATAGAGTATCTGACTCACCTTTATAAATATCTTTAAGATTTTTGCAAACCCCAGGATTGCTGATGTTTAAATCAACAAGAAACAAAATTAGTTCTAGCACTCTTTTCTTAAGGAACTCAGGCACTAAAAAAGAAAATCACATGGAAAAATTGCTTCCCACTGTTAAATCCTCTGCTGTGGCACAAGCTAAATAATTCTAAACTCCCATGAAGTCTATCTGTTCTTGAAGGAGGTAATCGATCAGCTTGTTGTATTGTGCTTGCAGGTTAAATATTCACTAATGGTTTATTAGCACATGTATTGTAGAGGATCAACTTTGATTAATGCCCAGGTGTTACATAGTTTCTCATATTTAATAAATATTTTCAGTGCTCCCTTATTGCTTTATCAACATAAATTACAATAACTGTCTAATAACTGTAAATCAATACAAACCCTGCAGTAAGTCATTCTGAAGCAGAGAGCTGTTAAAAAGGGAAATGCCAATCCAAACTTCTCTTTCACTGCTTTACTATACTTTCTCTGCTGATTTTTATTTTTTTGTGAACCCCCAACAGCACTGTGACAGTATATTGGTTGAATCATCTCACTTGGACACAAGTTTTCTCCTTGTCTCAATTCATTGAGATTAAGATTGTGTTCTTCTTTTTGCTATAGGCTGAAGAGGCAAGTGTGATTCTCGAGGTCTTGTGGTTAACTTAATTTTACTTTGCCTCTGGCTCTCCCTTGCTTTCTCTTCTATTTAGTTCTTTTAATTGAAACTTGTGCATGCACTGAAACCAACATAACCTTGTATGTATACCTTGAACAGAATGAACCCCACATCCTTGGTTTCAGCACAGAGTGGGCCTTAAGAGGACACTTCTTGTCTAGATTTAGGTTGGAAGATGTAGCTTTCCAGTGGCTGCTCCCCTTGGTGTCCTCCACCCGCAACGGAGAGAGGGAAGTCTTTCTAAAGAGCAATTCCCAAAGTAGCTATCTAAAGCAGGCAGGATACACCTTCCTCCACAAGTGACAAAAAAGGGATGACTAACTTGGATTCAACACCTACCTTTTGGATGGCTAAAGTTAAGGAGGATGAATCATACTGTTAGTGTACTGGTCTCCCTCCTCTTTATAGAACAAGAAATCGTTGTTGCTGCTGTCTTTATGTCATCCTTGCCCCAAAATGTCTACTAGTTTTACAGTCTTCCAAAGACATTTTTTACAGAATCACACTATTGAGTTGAAATCACAGGCTGGGGACTATGTACGTGGAGACCAAAAGCCACTGAATTTAACTGCAGGATATGTTATTTGGTGAATGGGCTTTCAATAAATTTTAGTATGGTTATTTGCCCTGAATTGGCCAATCTGTTTAATGCTTCCTGCTCTTTCAAAGCGGGCCATTACCTCTGGGATGATTTCAAGTAGTCAGGATCCTAATGTGAGTGAAAGTTCTTCTAACAACAAAGTCTTTACTGTGTTGGAGTGAGTCAGTCCCTGCCAGCGGAATTGTTTGTTACAATTACTGCCAGTTCCTGCATTATTCGTTAAAAATCACTTCTCACCAATTCTATTTACTAGCACTGAGGTACCCTCCCTGAAGATTTCTGCTACCAAACCTCTGCTCAGTAAAGTCTTTCAACGTTTGATGAGCACAACTTAATTTAAGACACCCTCTGCACAGCCCCTTACGGCTGAGTATTTACATTTGCTTTGCTGTATGGAAACAGCCTATCTTAATTTTTTTTACTAAACAAACCAGTTATAGACTACTGATATTAGCAAACCCTGCTAAATTCTTGCCTGCTACTCAATCAACTGATCTGACTGTCAATATATTTCTTCTTAGCAACATCCTCTAATATTCTCACACAGATTGCTCCCACTCGAGACTTTTAAAACCACATCCACAACTTCGGCTGCAGGCAATAGATGCAGAGATGACCCAACATGTCACAGAAATGAAGCTTATAAGAATATATAGGTGCAGTTGCTCTGCAGAAAGTTTTCTGGAAGAACGAAGGACATAGGATATTAATTCTTAGAGTCAGTGAGCTGTCGTGTACAAAATGAAGCCAGGAACATATGCCACACGTTCGTGAAGCACTAAATGATACCAACTCTCCTTTTCAGCTGGCACAAACAAGCCAGTCAGATTAGAAGATGCCATGAAGTGAAAACAATAGAATTATCTACTTTAATTTTCCCCAAACGACAATGCAACTTATCACAGAAGTTACAGCAGTACATAAACCGTGGCCTAATATTGAAGATTTATAGATCTCAGAAGACACCATTATGTTCACCTAGTCTGACCTTTGGTACAGTTCATGATATTATACTTTCACTGAGCACTTCTTGCATCAAGGCTATAACTTTTGGCAGCGTTAGGACTCTTCTCCTAGAAAAACATCCCAACATAGGCTTAAAATGATGGGGAATCAATAACGTGCTTTAGTAATTTGTTACACAGAACCCCCATGGCTTAAAAATGTGTCTTTTATTTCCAAAATGATTTTGTCCGTTGGCTTTTGCCATGCTTCTGTCAGCTAGATTAAAGAGCTTTCCATTATCAGAAGTCTTCTCTCCATGTTCCTACTTACAGATTAGAAGGTGACTTAATCATAATCTTTTCTCAGATAAACTAAATAAATCGATCTTGTTTAGTCTTTGACTGTAAAGAAGGCTTTCCAGACCTCTATAAATCCAAACACTCTTCTAGACTCACCGCTTTGCAAGATGTGGTTTCATATCTGGAATATCTGACTTATTTTCTGCTTCTACTTGTACGACTTTTTTCCTGGTTTTATTGAAATTTCTGTAGCTTAAATCAGACCGCCTCATGAAATGATTCAGAATGCCCTGTGAAATCAGCCCTTCATTGCAATTATTTCTTATAATTCAAAGCTCTTATTGATAATTAGGGTAGGCATGTTGTCTGATCACTTACCCCAGATCTACAGTGCAGTACAGTTATGATCCGGATTTTGTTTAGGTTTTTAGAAATTTCCAATGGAGTATGTTCACATGATGTTTGCAAAGACTCCTCTCAGAAAAAAAACACAAAAATGTTCTTCCTTCTATTTATTTTCATCACAGTTTCACATACTGGTTCAGCTTTTCATTTCTGAATGACTGTTTCATAGACAACTTCTGATGACAAAGCTTGGGAAAGACTATGACTTGATTTACTTATTTATTTGCTTTTAATCATAGAATAGAATCATAGAATCATAGAATCATTAAGGTTGGAAAAGACCTTTAAAATCATCAAGTCCAACCATCAACTAACACCACCATGACTCCTAAACTAGGCCCTGGAGTGCCACATCTACACCTTTTTTGAACGCCTCCAGGGTTGACGACTCCACCACCTCTCTGGGCAGCCTGTTCCAATGCCTAACCACTCTTTTGGTAAAGAAATTCTTCCTGATGTCCAATCTAAACCTCCCCTGACGCAACTTGAGGCCATTCCCTCTCATCCTATCGCTAGTTTCTTGGGAGAAGAGTCCAACACCTGCTTCCCTACAACCTCCCTTCAGGTAGTTGTAGAGAGCGATGAGGTCTCCCCTCAGCCTCCTCTTCTCCAGACTAAACAACCCCAGTTCTCTCAGCCGCTCCTCAGAAGACTTGTTTTCTAGACCCTTCCCCAGCTTCATTGCCCTTCTCTGGACACGCTCCAGCACCTCAGTGTCCTTCTTGTACTGAGGGGCCCAAAATTGAACACAGTACTCGAGGTGCGGCCTCACCAGTGCCGAGTACAGGGGCACGATCACTTCCCTACTCCTGCTGGTGTTTGGTGGTTTGGTCTAGTTTTAGTGAGCAAGTATCTTCCTCTAAAATTTACCAAAATAGCTAGTAGAGTTTACATACGGATTGGTCAAAGGCTGCAAATACCACAGACTACTTTCTTTACTTGCACATGTGAGAGGTGCTAACAGTATTTGTGACGGCATAGCATATGGGCTAGTTTCACATAATTTCTAAAATATTTCCAAGCTACTTCATACAGAGGAGTAGTCAGAGATATTTTGACTCGGTTACTCTGTCACGTATATGAGGAAAGGCTTTTGTAGCTCTAAGCCTAAAGGAGACAATTTAGGGAAGAGTCTTACTATATTGCCAAATATTTTTTTAATTTTTTTTTAACCTTTCTTCTCATTTACATGTGTTTCAACAGTCTTACAGAAGGTGGTAGCAGCTACCCTAAAGAAAGCTTTGTGCCTCTTACATGACTTCCTTTTACAGGAAATACATGGTTTTTTTTCACTTGGAGACCACTTTGCTCTTTAATCCTATATGGTTTTTATATAGGAAGCAGTTGAAGTAATTCTTCTCAAGAGAAAATATGTTAAGGAAGAAGAACATATCATGTGTTGTTCATGTGTTTATGGCCAAGAAGTCAAATTTAAATCAGAATCTCAGCACCATAATCTTTTAGCAAATGTTACCAGCTGTTCAGCTCCACACTTTCTTCTTTCTAAAAGCAAGTAAGAAAGTGAAAATCCATCATATCAGTCAGCTACTGGTTCTTAGTACCCTTACCTTGACAGATGATACATCAGAGTGCCTGTCTTTCTGGAAATTTTAGTTTTAATGGGCTGGGATCCATCTTCCTGCAAATACTAAAATAAAAATATGCATCAAGTCATTTATATATGACTTGAGCCTATATATATAGGCTCACTTTTTATATGTTCTTCTGAGAAATAGTACTTAATTTTTCTTCTACATCTATTTGTTATGTCTGACTATTTTTCTTCATTGAAAGGGCCAATGAAAGTAGCATGGCTGCTCTAGTATTCTGATATCCTTCCAAATGCAAAGAAGTNTAAACATATTGTTCCCTATATGCTATATTACCTAGACTGCATTCTCCTCTCATAGCTGTGCAGAGCCCTGCATGATAGAGTATGGATGCTAAACATAATGTTAGATGCTACTGTAGTAAAGATCAATATATAAATTTACTGTAATAAAGACAAATAAATTATCTGGGGGTGAACATGGTTTTTAAGCACTATAATCTTTGTCCACACAAGAGCAAAACAATGTTTAACTCTGAACAGCTAAAATATGTATGGTAAAATAGCTTCTAATCTAGGCTTTTTGCCAGATAGGTGTGACCTTGGTGGCAATGGGAAATAACAGATTACACTGTTCATTTCTAGTAGCATAGAAACAGCCCTGGAAATATGATTTTTTTTTTTTTTTTTTTAAATTTCCTCCCCTCTGGCAAATAAGAACTACTTTGAAAAGCCAGTTGAAACCATAGACCTTATATACCAACCTGGGTGGCCTAACGCCACTGGGTTTTTTTGACAGCAAAACTGGAGTAAGCATGGAAAACAAATGGGGCGCGTTTAAATCCACGACATTTTGTATTTTCATTTCTTATATGAGGGAGCTTGCCAAATATTAGAATAACTCAGATGCAAGCTTCATTTGCATATCCATATAAAACAATAGCTTCTTATCTTTAAAGTCAAACCCCTTCGTTACCCAGCTCCAGCCTGTTTGACCCATTAACCTGTTAGGATGCTGACCTTTCCCAATATTCTCAGACTTTACTGTCCAGCTGTCAACTTATCCTGTATATCCACACTTTCCCTTGCACTACTCTTTAAATGCAGGAAAAGCTCCATACTATAATCCAAACATCCGTTACCTCATCTTTCTTCAAATCCTGATTTACAGCTCATATCTCTCATATAACTTACTCACATCTTCCTTTCTTGCTACTTGTTTACTTCCAACCTCTACCCTTGCATTAACAACAAAACTACCAGAAATGCATGAATACCTGATTTCAGTTTTCCTATTGCCTGCTGACTGAAAAAAAAAAAAAAAATCAATATTTTCTTTTGATAATTCATTTTACTTTCATTTCTAGTCAGTCTGGCAAAAATGAAAAGAAAGATGAAATTATTTTGAATTGAAAAAGTATTTGCTTAACCCTAAACAAAGTAATTCAAATTGTTTCTTAAGCTCCATTTTTTATTATAAAGGAATTGATTTTTGAAATATTATTTTTATTTAAAAATTACTTTTTCTAGCTTTTTTCTTTTTTCAAACAGTGTGCACATATTTGGGTTGACATGATTCAGCTTCTTTTATTTTTTTCATCAAAAAGATTCCATAGGAAAAACTTCCCATACTCGGAAACATATATGGAAAAGAAAACGTTGTAATACTTCTTTGCTATATTCAGTTATGTGCAAATTCAGCCTTCCTGTCCTGTTTCATGTGTTTGTGTCTTAATCTGTAAAGTCTGCAGGACAATGATGCTTCCATTGAGTGTTTGTGCAACACCTGCCACAAAAAAGTTTGGACCTTAGTATGGACTTTTTATAGTCCAAACCAAACACCACTAAGGGATGGAAATCGCCTACCTTTCCTGTCCTTTCCAGACTTAAACTTAGATGAGGTATCTCACAACAAATATACTGAACAGAAATATTCACATGAGTAAAATAGTCGTATTTATATAGCCAAGTGGAAGCACTTAAGGGTTGTTTAATGTGTAAGTACAAAACCATTAACAAGAACATAAATTTTGCCAAGAATGTTGGCAAGAGACAATGTATTCCTCAAAGGATTTATCTATATGCATTAGTTTAAACCTTTAGCAAGACAACATCAGAAAATTTAGTTAAGGTGTCAGCTTAAAGGTCTGAAAAATGTTGGAGAAGCTTTGGACACGAAAATTCACCTTTTGGTATGCTTTAAATAGCTTTCAAAGCCAAACCCTCCTGGGCACAAGTGTGCAATTACCTGAGGAGTACTGCGTTGATTGCACATTGCTGCTGTTGGGAGATGTGTGTAGAAGAGAAAACAAAACATCCAACCAAGGAGCAACCCACTATCTATCTAGGTATCTAGTGCAGTCAGATAAAAAATGGGTAGAGTACATATATATATTTGTCTTTTTTTTAATTGGCATTTGGAAAGACAATATTCCCATTGAGTCAGGATTTGCTCTCACAGGTTGTGTCTATCCAAAGACATCGATGCTCTGCACCCACTCCTGGACTGTATGTGGGAACTGGACACTGCAAAGTTGTTGTAGGCTTCTGGAACGCTGGTTAGCTTCTTCACGCCATCATACCCAAATTGACCATTTAAGAAACAAAAGATAACAGCACAGCCTTAGATTTGTCTCCTATGCTCTCCAACTGAAGTATACGACACGTTCTGCAGGCTCAGGACTTCCTAGCTCTATGTGAATGTCCCATTCAGTGGCAGAAATGCTGGTGGGGAGCAACGATCTCAAATTTCTGGCCTATTTTCAATTAGGATCTGCAGTGTCCTTTCCTGATATCACACAAAGGACATAGACTTTCAGTATATCCTTAGGATATCATATAAAATAACTGCACTAATTATTCCTAGCTGAATTATAGAATGAAGTGATCCTGTTCTTTTCTTTAAATTTTTTTTCCCTCCCCCTCTGATCCTCCTCTGATCCTGCAGCACTTTGCAGGTTTGGGACTATAATCAGCAATTCTATGTGAAAACTTATCATCTGATTAAGCACTGTTGGTTCAAGCTGATAGGAAGACTTGCCTAAAAATAAGGAATCAATTTTGAGCCAAGTGTTGTAATTTTAAAAATACTACTTAAAAGGTATACAGTAATGTAATTAGTCAGGGATGTAATTAGAAACCTTTTGATGATGGCTTGAGTGAATGACATCTCTTGCTTAGCTGTGCATTTTGGAAATGTTACTACCAGATTCAAGTTCTCAAAGTAACTTTTGTCTTGAACTTTGTACACTATAGAAGTGGAAAAAATAATTGGCAATTCCTTTGAGGTGATGCTCTTCTGACGCTCCCCCAAAATGCCTTTGCTACAACATTGCTCTTGTATCTTAGCCTTTATTCAGATAAAAAGCAATTTCATGTCAGATTGAGCAAAGACTAATCAGACTTTCAGTCTTGAAGATACTCTTTAGGGAAGCATGTTATACAGACACATTTAGTGCACAGTCTGCTGATTAGCTTTCCATTAATTAGTCCTCTAGTAAAGCTTCATGGTGAAGTTACCAACTTCTTAGCATGTAACCAAGTATGACAGAGTTGTGGTTTACTGTCCCTGTGTGCATCCATAGCAAATGCAAGTTAATTTGACTTAAGCCATCCTAGAGTGAAAGAGAATCAAACTTACCTGCCTTGGCTTACTTCTTTCACAGGGCAAGGGCACATGCATGAAGAAATGTCATGCTGTAAATTGTAAGACTCCATACTTTCCTCTTGGATCTGAACACTACATTACAGATTGGACCAAGCAAAGCAATACTTGGGCTAGGACTACCTTTTGGCTAACATTGAAAGATTTGGCTGTGGGATAACTTAAAATTTGTGAATGAGACTGAAAACTTACAAAATTAGGTGGTACTTTGGAGTTGCCTGTTCTAGTGGGGGTTCTGTTGCCACCTGTCATAATCTAATTGCTTTGGTGGAAAACTAGTAAAGCAAGATGCTTTTTGAAAAGGACTTAATTAAAAAAAAGTTAATAAACTTGAACAGAACAATATGAAATGGATAAGGATAGAAAAGACTTCACGGAGGGTCAGTGTTATGGATGGTTCTGCACGAACATTAGGAAGGAAAAATAGATAGTTTGGGATAGAAATTGGGACTACAACTGTAAGAACAGGTTCAAGTTTGGCAATGTAGATCTGAAGCCCTTTATACGTAGTGATCTGAATCTGCAGTTTTATCTTTAATTAACTAATTTTTTAAAAATTAAACACACTTTCTTGGTATATTTGAAAACTCTTCATTCTAGGAGAAAACAATTGATATTTTTAATGACTTCAGAAACAGCCCAGTATACAAAAAACTGCACATCATTTTGCTTCTGTGTACACAAAAGAAAAATTGGATATTTTCAAGGTTGTATAACCTGTTCCTTTTTTTTTTCTCTGTAAAAGCTGGAGGGTTAGGCCTCTGTATAATTTGCTGAATCAAATGTTCTTTCACATAATCAGTGATGGATGGAATATACGGATGTTTTATTATCATTTAATACTGAGTAAACCTCTTTCCAGAGTTTCTCCAGATCTCCTTACCTGTTATGTACTACCATGTTTAAAACTATGACTGATTTTTGCTATATTAAATCCTTTCCACAGAGTGACTTTCTTTAACAGTATGTCATTGATTATGTTTCCTATGGCATCCTGTTTCCAATTTTTTTCTGTCTGGTCCTCTGGTTTTTTTTTTTTTTTTTCATATTTGGAGGGGATGCTGGGTATGGTGAGTTATTTCAGAATAAACCTATCTTTCCTTGGAAGGTAGTATCAGTTAAAAAACCTTCTATCTACTCCAGACTTAGTATTTATCGTGGCTCAGCTGAGCACAGGAACGTGTTAAACAGCTGTATTATGGCAACTGTTTGGCACAATGCAGTAAGTCCACAACTGAGACGACGCTGCAGTCACTGTGAGAGAGGGACAGTAACAGCAGACTGATTAAACATCAGTGCCTTGGAGGAAAGCTTTGCCTTGCACCCTGTGAGTTGTTTTTCTTGCTTGTGACATCTTGCAGATTTTTGTTTAAAATGTGCATAATTTTGTAGATACAGTACTTACAGACTTTAATCAGCAGTAAAGATAAAACAGTATCGCTTATGTTCCCCTGCTGAAGCTCTTTTCATCTAGTGTCACTAGCTGCTCAACAGCCACATTTATTCTGAATGTCTTGTACAGCCCATCCAGTCCACGGGAACAAGAACGTTCCTCACTCTTTTTTTCCTGCAACAAACATTTTCAACACATTTTCCGTCCTAGGTTTATGAACCACAATTAATCCTGAAGTAACATCTGTCCTTGCTCATCCCACAGCTGTGCATGACCCCGCAAAATGTCAGAGCACAACTCCCCCACTATTCCATCATCCTCTCACTTTGCTGATGGCCCTGATTTGGCTAAAAACTCCAAAATATGAGTGGTGAAGGAGGAGGTCAAACTGATCCCTAACAAGACAGTTCTGACAAAATCACGTCGGAGGATTTCTTTTCCTTTCAGACCTGGAGGCATATAAGCAGACTAGAACTGACAAGTGCCAGATATAAATCTGGTACAAACTGATCTCTTTTTAGTTGAATGGAGTAACACAGCTTTCTCCCATCTGATGATTTTGCCCTTCGTTTCTCATTAGTAAGAAATAAATACATTTTTCTAGACAGAGGGAAAAAAAACATCAGCTGTGAAGACTGTTCATCAGTTCTTGTGTAACACCACTTGGATTAAGTCGGGAAAACTTAATTAAAATAAATTAAATTTCTCATGAGAAATTAAATGCAGTGCTCTTCCTTCTTTCTGTATATGCGTCTGACCCTCTTATTGCTGTTTACTTTCTGCAATACTGTAAATTATCTAACCAAAACTGAATAAGTGGACTATAGTTATCCTGTGCTGTTTGCACAGAAATAGTTTTGTGCTGTCCCCATAGTAGGGGGACAGGCAAGAACTTGACATTTACCTCTGCTGTTTGCCAACAGCCAGCTGGTCTGACAGCATATGTGTATTAGCAGGACAATTGGCATAAGCAAAGCTTTATGTAGCATGTGCCATTTTTTGCAATGAGGTGGTCAAAAACCTGGACACAATAAAAGCTGGGGATACTTTAAGGTTTTGAGGACCATGTATAGAAAATATAGGACAGAAATTCACAGAAAGAGAAGTCTTTTAATACTATTCATGGAAGAGCTTATTGCACTTTATGCATAAGTAACCAAATATTGGGGTCCTTTTAACATGAGCTTTCCTAGAAAAGCTGCAATACCTTGCCTATCTTAGGGTCTCTCATAATTAAATAATTTTCAGTTGATTTTATAAATACAGAAGAGTCTCTGGCTGAAAACCTTTTGTTCCCTCTATTTAAATTTGCAGTGCAAAAAATGATGTCTCCCATTCACATTAGAACAGGTTTTTGTCTGGAAAAGGGTGTTTGCCCCTACAGGACTGTGAAGAATTTGGCAAGAGAAGAGGTGATAAAGAATTTGGGTGCCTTAGGTGTTTACTTGATTGTAAGACCCAGTTCCTAAAACGGGATATTGCTATAGCCTAACTACTTTGGTTCCTAAGAAGCTGTAAGTACTACATCCTCTCCCCAGAGAACTTACTAAACCACCTAAATTTCTCCTACACTGCACAAAGCATGATCATCTTGATTGCATCAGTGGCTATTTGCAGCCCAAGGCTACATGCAATTCAGAAACGTACCTTCGGATCACCTGAGGAACCTGAGCTGATGGATATGTTCCAGCACAGGATGGGCAGGACAAGAAGCAGCAGTCACAGTCATTTTCCTTCGTAAGCCCAGTAACGGGGCAGAGCCAAGCCAACCTGTTGTTTTAGAGCCTGGGAAGAAGATCTGGATTGGAGGCCAGTCTGTCTGAGGGATTTCAAAGCCAGAGTTCCCACTTCAAGGAGTGGGCACAAAGCTGGAAGTGCTGTCATAACTGTTGGAACTGCCTGTTCTGCTGTAGCTGAACCTGGGCATGTACACATAGAAACACATCATTTTGGGACTTTCACAGACAAAAAAAAAAAAGAAAGAAAAAAAAAAGCAGAAACGTAATTTTGTAGCATTTGCTAGAGCGTTCTTGTTCACTGAGTAGACTGCAGGAGGTGAGGGGAAGGGGAGCAGTCCCCAGTCCTGCTGTTTGGCATGAGAAGTAAAGAACTTGGAATCAATTTATTGCCCGAAACAGTAGTCTGCTGGTCTGCAGTCCACTTTTCCTTTAGCATTGGAAAGATGATATTTCTAATTTCCATTTTACTGACACTAAAATGGTTCTAGGATGAAATGTAAAGACACAGGAGGCTCAGAAGGCGCATATGAGCCAACACGTGGGAGGTCTGCGTAACAGCCAAAACCAGCACCTCCCCTCCTGTGCTGCAGTCCCACGTCTAAGCACTCTATTACTATTGCACTGCTTCAGAATACAGGCATCAGTTTTACTTCAGTTTACACTTTCATTCCAGATAGCTAGCACCTTATTTTTAATTTCCTCTGTCCTATCATGACACAATTTTCCAAGTGTACATCATTATGGTCATTTACTTCAGTAATTTGGATTGACTCATTGAATTGCTTCCTTTTCGTCTCTACAGATGAACCATATTTAATGGCTGTATTACATAACATACACCTACCAGGGCTACTCTGAACTTTTGTGAAGGGCAGTTTAGTTCTGTTCCACCACATTTATCTAAGCATCTAAGTCTCATTTTGAAGATGCCAAATGTTCTTTCCATTACTATTCTGGTCACTTTTTGAGTTTCATTATAATTTATAATGATACAGTTTTCAGAGAGAATCTGGAAATAGAGATTAGGCAACTTTTCAAGAGATATCCAGTGTCACCTTAGAAAGAAAAAGAAAGATTGTTATAAAATAACAAATACGTCTTCAGCGTATTAGAATGTATTGGAATACCTAAATGTTTGTTTATTAAGAAAATATCCTCCCTGAAACATACTCTTTGGAAATAACATTACAAAAAACTCTGGGAGGGAGAGGGGAGATGCATAATATGATAGTATTAAAGCTTATTTGCTCAATATCTTACTTTTACAGTTTCAGCTTAGATCTGACGTCCACGCAGCTACAACTCATCAAACTACCTTGTAATTTACATCTTTATAATTCCCTGCAACTAATAAAAGGTACAACAATTAAGGTCTTAACTGAACAAATGGAGGATCTTGTGATAACAATCTTTGCTCACTCCTTCCCTTTTCAACACTGTTATTAGCATTAGGTGCTTCATTATGTCAAATTCAGATTGTGCTACTCCTTTGTTCTTACACAATCTTGTGTTGTGGGCAGTAACCTGGCAGCCTCCCTCCTATCATCAGAGGCTCCCTGTTCTTGTAATGTGAAAGAGGGAGTTTCATCTGGAGGCAGACTGAGGAGCCAGTATACATCATCGCGCTTTTGCAGCACTGAAGACAAAAAGAGTTCAAGATAACTTGTCATTAATATATACTAGACCACATCCTGTGGCTATTGCTCCAGGCTTAGGCATACCAAGGTCAAAGGAGACACTTAAGATGTACAGGATTTGGACCCTTCGTTGTGTTAGCTCCTTCTGTACAGTTGGGAGTTTTTTTTTAAGAGGGACCCATGTTGTAACTGCAGGCTACATAAGCCTTGACCCACTTTTGGGAAAGGGATGTTATTACACACTACCTAAAAGGCTCCTAAGATATTTTTGACCACTCAATAGATAATGAAAATATATATTCAATACTTTAATGAAGGATACTTTGTAATATTCTAAATGGGTCAAGGCACCACACCCACATTTACTTTTAAATAATGCTCATCTTTTATGATTGTTTGCATGTCTTTTTCTTAAATAATTAGTAAGATTTTTAAAACATTTATGGAGTCAAATAAATCACAGATCTGAACTCCTCTGACAGCTTTTTACTGTTAGGTAAGTTGAGAAAGTATTAGTAACGTACAGCTTGACCACCCTTCATGGGATGGCCTGTATTGGCCATTGACTTTCAGAAAATCAGATGCTGAATGGTAAGCTTGCTTTTTTTCCCCTGTCCACATCGTCTGGAACATCTTTATTTTGTCATTTGGTCTTATAATGAGTATATTTCTATGATTGTGCTCCCTCAAATGTGTTCACAGCTAGTATAGCAATTACAGATATTCTTAGTACTCACATCCTTTTTATTGCTACATAAATTTACACCTGTTGAGCCTTTAAACAAGTTGTGTTATACATGCTGCATCCCAGTTTTACAGTTTCTCCATGTCTAGAAACTGACAATGCACGATGGCTCTGAGTGACAGCAGAAGTCTTCTCAAGCCATACCGCCCAAGTGGCAGAAGGCAAAGGCAGTGTACTGGGTCTGGCTGAGGGGGAGCTGGTTTTCCCCATGCCAGCCTGCTGTGCTTTGTGTTGGTGGCTGGAGGCAGCACCAGTGTTTTGGCTGTGGCCGGGCGGTGCTTGCCCAGCCCCGAGGATGTCTCTCCAACATTCCCCCCCAGCGTGGCTGTGGGCTGGGGGTGGGCGGAATCTTGGGAGGGGGCGGCCAGGACAGCCGACCTGGGCTGACCGGGGCTATTCCATACCATGTGACATCTGCTCAGGGATAAAAGCTGGGAGGAAGGAGGAAGTGGGGCGCATTCGTTGTTTGGGATGTTGGTCTTTCTTTGTCTTCAGGAGTAGCTGCGGCATGTGTTGGGGCCCTGCTTCCTGGGAGGTGGCTGGGCATCGCTGCTGGTGAGAGGTGGGGAGTGGGGTCTGTGTTGTCCTTTCCCTTTTGTTTCGGCACGTGGTCTTTGTTTTATTAAACTGCCTTTGTCTTGACCTACCAGGTTTCTTTCCACCTCATTTTCTCCCCCTGCTCTGCTAAGGAAGGGAGGGATAGAGCGGCTTGGTGGCACCTGGCATCCAGCCAGGGTCAAACCACCACAGGCAGGGACTGGGAGAATGAAGAACCGCCCACTGTAGGAGATGAAGTTCAAGACCATCTAAGGAACCTGAAGGTGCACAAGTCCATGGGACCTGATGAGATGCATCCGTGGGTCCTGAAGGAACTGGCGGATGAAGTTACTAAGCCACTCTCTATCATATTTGAGAAGTCATGGTGGTCCGGTGAAGTTCGCACTGACTGGAAAAGGGGAAACATAATCCCCATTTTTAAAAAGGGGAAAAAAGGAAGACCCAGGGAACTACAGGCCAGTCTGTCTCACCTCTGTGCCCAGCAAGGTCATGGAGCAGATCCTCCTGGAAACTACAGTAAGGCACATGGAAAATAAGGAGATGATTGGTGACAGCCAACATGGCTTCACCAAGGGCAAATCGTGCCTGACAAATTTGGTGGCCTTCTACGACTGGGTTACAGCATTGGTGGACATGGGAAAAGGTACTGATGTCATCTACCTGGACTTGTGCAAAGCATTTGACAATGATGTCCCACATGACATCCTTGTCTCTAAATTGGAGAGACATGGATTTGACAGATGGCCCACTCAGTGGAATTGGCTGGATGGTTGCACTCAAAGAGTTGCAGTCAACGGCTCCATGTCCAAGTGGAGATCAGTGACGAGTGGTGTTCCTCAGGGGTCGGTATTGGGACCAGTGCTGTTTAACAACTTTGTTGGTGACATGGACACTGGGATTGAGTGCACCCTCAGCAAGTTTGCCGACAACACCAAGCTGTGTGGTGTGGTCGACGCGCTGGAGGGAAGGGATGCCATCCAGAGGGACCTTGACAGGCTTGAGAGGTGGGCCCGTGCAAACCTCATGAAGTTCAACAAGGCCAAGTGCAAGGTCCTGCACATGGGTCAAAGCAATCCCAAGCAGAAATACCAGCTGTGTGGAGAATGGATTGAGAGCAGCCCTGAGGAGAAGGACTTGGTGGTGTTGGTTGATGAGAAGCTCAACACGACCCGGCAATGTGCACTTGCAGCCCAGAAAGCCAACTGTATCCTGGGCCGCGTCAAAAGAAGCGTGGCCAGCAGGTCGAGGGAGGTTATTCTCCCTCTCTACTCCACTCTCATGAGACCCCACCTGCAGTACAGCGTTCAGCTCTGGGGCCCCCACCATAAGAAGCATATGGACCTGTTGGAGTGAGTCCAGAGGAGGGCTACAAAGATCATCAGAGGGCTGGAGCACCTCTCCTGTGAAGACAGGCTGAGAGAGTTGGGGTTGTTCAGCCTGGAGAAGAGGAGGCTCTGGGGAGACCTTACAGCAGCCTTCCAGTACATGAAGGGGGCCTACAAGAAAGCTGGAGAGGGACTTTTTACAAGGGCATGGAGTGATAGGACAAGGGGTAATGGTTTTAAACTCAAAGAGGGTAGATTTAGATTAGATCTAAGGAAGAAATTCTTCACTATGAGGGTGGTGAGGCACTAGAACAAGTTTCCCAGAGAAGCTGTGCATGCTCCATCCCTGGAAGTGTTCAAGGCCAGGTTGGATGGGGCTTTGAGCAAGATGGTCTAGTGAAAGGTGTCCCTGCCTGTGGCAGGGGTGCTGGAACTAGATGATCTTTAAGGTTCCTTCCAACCCAAACCATTCTATGGTTCTATGATTCTATGATTTGGACATACACATTCACAGAATCAATTTGTCTGTATATTCCCAATACATGCTGACATGTATAGCAAAGATACATAATAAAAAGCATCTGATACATGCTGTTTTTCTGTGCACAGTACAAAGTAGCGTAATAACAGGCACACCTAAATGTGTGTGCCAATACATATACTGTCCTCGAGCTAAATGTCCTTTAACAGAGTCACAACCCTCACATAAAGCACCTGTTTTCTCATCAGCTTTATACAAATAACCAATTTCCCAGGAGCACTTTCCATTTTACTCCGTATTACTCCAAGCTCTCCCAAACCATATGCATTTATAACCTGCTAACAGGACAAAAACATTGCAACAGTAAAATAAAAGCATAAAACAAATGTATCTGGCTCCTTGCAAGTCCACTGCAAAAGTCCTATTAATGTCAGCATGGGTGTGGGGGAGGAAAGAGTGAAGTTAGCTAGAGTTTGAATATTAAAAAAAAAAATCAGGAGTTTCTCTAACATGTCATGATAAGAATAATTTTTCGTAGGACTACATAACATCTCATATACAGTTATATGGACCATCTTTCTCTTCCATTCCCAACTGCTTTACATCTCTGAGACAACTCCACGCTTTGGGGGAGAAAAGAACAAGAGAAAAGTCTGTGTCCTATGCCTTCAAGCACAATGCCTTTCAACATGTGCTGAAAAAACGCAGGTAACACTGGCTCCTGCAGTTCCTCAGCTCATCGATCTTAAACCAGGTCTTTACTATCTGCTTTTTCAGAATATTACACCCTCTGCCTCCCTCCCCCTTCTTTTTCAGTATGCTTGCTAGTTATCTTGTTCCTTGCTTCAGGATGTTCCCTTTTCCTTCTTTCTTAGCAACTTCAGAGCACCGGAAACAAGCTGGCATTAATCAAGTAATTTCTACTTTCTTGACAGAACTCAAGCATATATTGCTGCCATGTTGTAGTTCTTGGACCACATTTTGAGAGACTGTGGCATAAACCAACATGGATGTCTGCAATCTTAGGAGATACAATCAATCGATGACCCAAAAAAACCCCTGTGCAATAAAACCCACGATCAACCCATGTGTATAGGACACATCTGGGTTAATTTTAGGGAGGCATATCTATGACCTTTAATTAAAGAAATATCTTTAACCGTAATTTATCAACTTTATTACTCCACACAAGTGAACTCTTATCTTTGGCAACTCCTTCTCCAACCTCTAGTTCTTATGTTCTGATGTCAAAAAATCTAAAACCTGAAAACACCCACTCCTTTCTATACCTCTGAATGCGAAGACTCAACTACCAGTTTGGTAAATACTATCCCCCATAAAAGCTTTGAGTCAACTTTATCCTGTTGTAAATGCACTGACACAGAAAGACACTTTTTTTTTTTTAACTTGCACTATTGCCTAACACTTACAGTGGTCCACCGGCACCAATATTAAATGAGTTCCTTATATAAGATTTCATCAATGAAGTCTGTATGATAAATCTGTGCTATTTTTATGTCTGTACCTTTGAGAGTTCACCTGTTTCTTATTTACAAAGGACTAGATGCAATTCTCTGTATCCACTTAGATTTCACTTGGCATTGTGCTACTGGAAGAAAACCCAGAACTGTTAACATTTTCTGGCAATGGCTCGTATCTATATCATTGACTTCCATTTCAGAAACCACTAGAAACGGTTTAGCCAATGTTAAGTGTCATTTATTTTTCAGTCACTTGTTATACAGAGCAGTAAAAAAAGTCAATTAAACTAACAATACTGTATCTAATGACATTACTCATTTATCAGACTAAAGCTATGTTCTCGTGGGTTTACGATTATGCAGATTTAAGTTAGAGCATTTGAAATTAGCCTTCATCTTGACTTTGACGAATACTGAAAATTAGGGCATTGAAAAAATGCCTGGAAAATTTTCCCAAGAGGAAAAATCTCTGTTTTGACAGAAATGGCTTCATCTTGACATATTTATAATACAAAACAAAGCTAAAATAGAAATATTTGTAGGAACTGTCATAGCAACCTGTTTTGATTTAATTTGCCAAAATTCTGTTATGGAAATTACTCAGTTTTTACAAAGTATTTCATGTAGTTTGCATGAAGGAATCATGAAATGGAATGGATCCTAGTAGCCTGTCAGAGAAATTTCCAAAATAGGATAGTGGTAGCTCCCCCCCAACATATTATTGCAAGTCCTATGATCATTATAGTTTGTTGACGTTCCTTCAATATTTCTGAGCAGGTTCATTAATTTAATGAAAAAGCATTCTCTGTTTTCTTTCTTTCTTTCTTTAAGGGATGGTTCGTTCAGCTGTCATTCAAATATGAAGAATGCTTTGAAAATGTAAATATTCCTGCAGTGTCATTCCCACTTGAGGTGTGCTTTCTGTAAGGCATGTAAGGCCTTAGGTAACTCTTGACCTGATCGATAAAGAGGTGCAACCATTTTCAGAAGTAATAATCTGCATAATTCAATTTGAACGTGCATAGCATTTTTGATATTGAAACCAACATTTTTATCTAAATGTGGCATGCTCATTTACATGGAGCATTCTTCTCACACTTCTCATACTTCTCTCACAATTAGCAGGTCCGTGTGGATTTTCAAAATGTAGTTTTCTTTCTGTTTGAAACTACATCCATCTCCAAACTGGAAGTGGATGAGCCTGCTGCTAGATAACTGCCTGCCTTCATAAGTCTATGTGATTATTCACACTGGTCATGACAGACAGACAAACACAAAAAGGAATTCTTTATATCATTCTTTGACTGTCAACGAAAAGCGAGGACAGGGCAAAGGGGTCTGAAATACTCCAGGCTTATTGCTCATGATCTGTTCATAATCAAAAACCCTGAATTTTATGTCGCTGTAGTGCTACTGTAGATGAGAAAAGATTTCTTAGTTGAAGTACACGATCTTTAGCAGAAAAAAAGGTTTGACCTTTCTAAAAAAGTTAATTAACAAGAAAGACGCTGTAAATTAGGTCAAAAGGTCCATTAAGATGCAAGAAAATTTCAGCTTACAACAGACTGGTCACCACCAGTAGCAGCTCTTGTCAACAGCTTTCCATTATTTAATTCTGTTCTTGATTTTCCTCCTATTTTTTACTTACAACCGCTGCTCCTTTAGAAAAGTCAACCTTCTGTCATTTTCATGATTCATCAAGGCCTGAAGGAAAAGACCAGAGTCATCCATAGTCTTTTCATTTGTGACGCAGACTACTAACAACTTCATTAACTTTCTTCAGGCCATGTTTTAGTTAAAAGTCTTCTGTGCATTTTTACAGATGTTAACAGAAAGATGCATCATCTTGGGCTTCTGTCAATAGAAAAAAAAAAAGAAATTAGAAATTTTACATACTTCAAGATGTGGGAGATAATTTCTGTAAACATTATTGTGTCTAAACCAAATCTTGATTCTATCTCACCACTACTTTGTGCCCACAAGAGAAAATATATTTATGTGATTGCATTTCTTCTGATGAAAAATGTTTAGCAAGTAATATATCACAAGTATCTGTTTTAACCCTTAATTAAGTACAGAGAATCTTTAATGTAATGTAGTACAAACTAGAAATAATAAACAAAAAGAAAAGTTAATAAAAAGAAAAACAAGTTTATTTTTCCTGTAGACCAAAAGTTCTACAGCTAGTTAACTCTAGATTAGCAAGATGCAATGTCAGATATGGATATGCCCTGTCATGTTTTGTCTATTAAAAGTCTCATAAAGACAACAGGAGTTTGTATAATAAGGCCTGAGAAAGGATCAAAACTTAGCTCAATATTCATAAATGACATTGCAGAAAAGTACTATGATTCAGTGGAGGAATCCAGCAATTTTCATGTGGATGAGCAAGTACCAGACAGCTTTCCATCCCGCCTCATAGGTACAGAAAGCACAACAGGATGTAATAACAGAAAAGGCAGAAGGTTGAGGACAGTAATTTCCCTGAAGTGAAGCAAATCCATTGGCTGTTTTCTTCAACAGAGGAATACTTAATGAACTGCATTTGGAGCCATGGCAGCACAGAAAACCCTTCTGTTCCTCAGACTGAAAATTTTCAAGAGAATCATTCTTACTCAGTGACAGTTATTAGGATCTGGATATTAATCCTTCTCCCCAAGCCCTTCCTTGGTTAGGAAAAGAAAGGAATTCTAGGGACAGCACAGTTCCAGAAGACAACTTCAACTGGTTCTGCAACGGCATGAGCTAAAAATACATACTGCAGTTTTTAATCTGTGCACCTTCTGCCTAGTTCCTCTACCACCTCCTGTCCCTTCTCTCACACACTCAGCTCAGCTCCCTCCTTTGGCCTCTCTCTCACTTGTCTTGTTCTCCCCCATAGACAAGACTACCTGAACATATACTCTGTGTACATATGAACTACATTGCCTTACAGTTTGCAACATAATTGTGTACCTCTGATAAGTTTCACTAATTGAGATCCCTAGCAAGAAAAAAACTATATTCTGGCATTGCGTAGAATTCACAGTCATGGACAGATTTCCTGTTGTTTTGATGCAGTGTGCAAACATAAGAAAATAGAGCTTCTTTTCCAAGGAGCTAACAACATCAGCAGCACAAGACATGAAGTGTTTACAAACAACAGATGGGAAACAGCTAGAAGGTGGTGGTCAACATGACAAGCAGTGCTCTCCACTTAAGAGCTGCTGATTTGATCAAGGTTTTTGTAGGAAAGAAAAGCTTTAAGGAAAGATATAAAAAATATTTTTTCTGATATATATATATAATTAAGACAACCTAGATGTAGAGAAACTGAGGCAGCTTTAAAGAAATCAAGTCAATTATTCAAGGAGGCTTGAGGAAGAGCTGAGAAATTACATTTTCCTGAGTCTCAATCTTTTCCCTAGCTGCTACCCCTGTCCAGATCGAACACAATTCATTTTATAAATGAGAGAGAGAGAGATTTTATGGCATTTGAATTGAATATTCCAAAGTTTATAGCACATTCTCTGAATATATGCAAGATTTCTAAACCCTTCTTTCTCCACCCCCCCTTCAAAATATGGAGGTGCAATACATCTACTGCACATTGCCCTTCTTGCAATTAAAGGATGAGAGATGACCTCCACACACACCCCTGCCCTGCTAATAGGTGGCATCAACTGGCGTTCAAAATAAAATTTTAACAAAATTTTAAATCCATAGATTTTTTTAAGATTTAATTTTAAATAGATTTTAAATCTATTCCTGTGGTTTTGAGAAGTAACCATTTAAGGAAAAGGCCTCATAATAATCTGCTGTGGTGGTCATTAATCTAGTCAACATTAGTGCGACAACAGCAAAGAACAGATACCTTTTTTGCATTTCTTTCCAATTTTTAAAGTCAGCTTTCTGAAAAAAGTGAAGGTAGTTGGCCCATCCCATCCAGCATAAAAAAAAGCGGATAGACATACCCCCTGTGTTTTTTTCAAAACAAACTGCATCTGCTACTTGCCTTCTAGTTACTTCAGAAGTACAAGTCAGGTTAGGTCCCTGGATACTCTGACTGGCAGATTCTTTTGAGCCAGAGAAAACAGTCAAAAGGGGTGGCAGAGGGCATGGCAGGCAGGAGACTCTTAGTGTCAGAACCCACCTGGCATATGACTCTTTATACAATATCCAATTTAAATGGCCTGCAGGGTATGAAGGCTGTACTGTTGCTTACTGCGCTGCTCGCGCTAGTATCTAGCACAGAAGTGTCCCACTGCAGAGGAGAAGCAAGAACTATTTGCAACCCAGTGCTCAAGCAAACGTGCCTAAAATGAGATACATAAACCAAAATATAGGTCTCTAAAATGCCTATGCAAAAGGTACCCAAATGTGCTCAGGGACAATGAATGATTTTAGTCAGTCCCTGTATATTCATGTGCACTCAGACAATCAAGTCCGAAAGGTAATGTCTTATTAATACAAGGCACTGAAGTATCTTTCGGAGCTGCTGCTGATCTTCCTGTAGTATAGGCAGGCAACAATCCACTTTAAAGAAACAACCTTTTACTTGGTTCGTCTTTAAAGATAACTGAGCTTAAAAGAAGCTTAAAGCATTCTAAGTTCCACCTGCAGCTTTCAAAGTCTGCTTGAGTTGCCTAAGAGATACAGATCCTCCTCAATTTCTCTTCGGTATTAGTTAACTGATTCCTTCCATTAAAAACCCCGCTAGTCTTCGCTTTCCTGTTCTCAGAAATTCTCTTTTGCAATGAAGCACAAATGTTGTCCAAATAGGAACAGGGGTTCAGGATTAGGTGGTGAAAGAAACGAAGTCTAGACACAAAGAGGTATTGAGATCATAACAGAGGAAATAAGAACTTGAAAAAGTTCATGTTCTTGAAGCAAACAATCAAGACCTTTTTTAGCAGTAATCTCTCTTCATGTAGAAGAACGTTCTACAAGAGAAAAGATGAGCAAAAGGTGTGAGGGGTTTTTTTGTGTACGCAGACACAATGCTGAGACTTTATGCTGGCCTAAGGGGGATAATTCCTGCTGTGGTATTTTCACGAGAACTAAATGTAAAGATAAAAACATACTGTATAATATTCCAAGCAGTGGACTAACCTATTTTAAGACTGAAAACATGTCAGATACTAGGTCTCACTGAAGAAGCTGATATTGTACAGTATTTGGATGCTAGGAAAATAGAAGATAATAGAGAAAAAGAGTTAAATGACATGACAGACATATTATAGCAAAAGCTAGATGCCCAGTAGTTAAGACAAATGTGGGGAAAAATAAGATAAATTGATTGCTATGTTAAAAAAAAAGTTAAAAAAAAAAAGAAAAAAGCTGGAATTAGCATTAGGATATAATATTGTGATTATACTTATAAACATGCTCAGATTAATTTTATATCTACCCTCAGTGTGAATTCTTTTTGTATGCTGGAGAATATAAAAATTCTAGATTATTATCTCCACTATCCAAAAATAACTTTGTCAGAGAACACATGTAACATTCAATTTTATGGAGAAAACCTGTATTAGCTGGATATCATGTCACAGCTCTTGTCGTAATAGGTAACAGACTATGGCTTGATTGCTACAGATTTAAATGGTACGCAGAAGAAAATGATTTCCAGTACATTACATCATGTCAAGGTACCTGCTATGTAATGTTGTCATAACAAAAAAAAANNNNAAAAAAAAAAAAAAAAAAAAAAAAAAAAAAAAGATAAAAAGATAGAAAAATATTCAATAGATTATTTAGAAAGTCAAGTTCAGATCTGTCTGGGCATCAGTAAACTACAGGTCAGTATGTGAAAACCGGGACTGCTATGTGCTGAAATTTGCTATGCGATACCCTTGTAACCAACAATCTGCCTATATAACTACAAATGCCAACATATAGTCCCTTTAGCAGAGAAACTTAGAACCCCCTCGATTTTCTTCACTTTTTATCCCAGGGATCACGCAGCTTTGAGTTCTTCAAAAGCAGCAAAGACCACTGCACTTACAGAATGTAAATGCTGTTTCTGCCACGCAGTCTCCACAGTGTAAATACTGCAAATTGTCTACAGAGCTTATAAGAAACCATGGTTTCTCCTGTACATCCACCTTCTGGTTGATCACACCACCATTACAGATCTAGGTCCTGCATTAATGTCTTTCCACAATGATCCCACTCATTTCCTGATGGTCTTTTATATAGACAAGGACTACTACACCTACGTGAGGTGACTGGGCGCAGAGGGTTCATATGGCACATGGTGGGCTGAGGCTCTGGGATGCCGCTTCAAGAACCCCAACTCTCCCAGGACCTTTTGCTTAGGCATATTTATGTGTTTCCCAGTACGTGTTCTCCTCCGAATTCTGCAATCAGCTGCTCCCAGTAAAAGCTACAGTGAATGCAACTTGTATCTGACTAGTTACTCCTTTGAGTAGCTATGCATTGCACAACTCACCATGAAAATCTGAAGTAAAGGAAAGGCAAAGATTAAATGGCCAACAGGGACCAGGTTCACTGATAAATTTGAAGCATACCCTGTTTGTATTTTTCTGTAGTTCTCGTTCCAATCATTCTTACTTTCCATGTATATACTTAATATTTGGGTTCTATATTGTAACAGACAGTTCCACAGTTGGCACGGAACTAAAAAACCAACAACATGTATTTACAAAAAGCACCCATGGATGTTTCACTTAAGCAGTCTTTTTGTCTGTCTTGCTAATCAAAGTGCCCAATATTTCTGATGCTTTGGTGACGTCTCTTTTCTATACGTAGCTGAAAGTTGGCAGCGGGAGATCCCATGGCAGTTGCAAGCGTTTGTTAGGAGCTGTCGGCTGGCCTCCCTTGGCTGGTAAGAGCTACATTCATTTACAGAGCAGCTTAGCAGCTTATCAGTTTTTAGTAAACAGTGGTAAGAAATTAAGTTTTCTTCCTTTTCTCTGAGACAGTTAACAGTGATAAAAAATGAGGGTAATTTCAAAAACATGTTAATAACCTAAAGGAAAGAAAGAAATGTCTAAACAGTGGACAGAGCCCTCTTTTAGGGCCATGAGAAGAATAAGTTCATACAGCTCTTCCAGATTTTCAGATTTCTTTATCACATTCTGGCAGGCCTCTTAGCGCCAGTCCAGCCATGTCTTCCGTCTTAGACAAAAGTAATCTGGACTAGGTAAGTAATCTGATTTGTTTCTTAAACTGACACACTTTAAACAGAGACATGCACAGATAGTCGAATGAGTCCTTTGGTTCGAATTTACAAGAGATGTATTTGCAGCTTAGTCACTGGTGAAGGGAAGAAGTTATATCATTTTTCATAATCATGCTTATTTACTATTTGTCGTTCTTATATGTACACTATAGCTCATGCTTATTTTAGTCAAATGCCTGGAGAAACATTTAGCTGACATTCAGTTAGTGATGTAATGCACTGTGACAAAGGAGTAGGTAATTTACTATGTTCTCTTTGGGAACCTTGCTTGTTTCCATTAATATTCACAATAGACTAGCCAGTTACAACAAAGTAAGGTACTGCCCCTACCTAGAAGAACTAGCAATCCAAAAGATACGGAGTACAGAAATGAAGGCAACAAACAGAAGGTTTGTAGGTAAAGGTTTCCTAACATCACATGGCTCCATTCACTAGGATGGGAAAGACCATACCAGTACCTAGAAAAGCAATTTGATGCAACCTGAAAGCCTATTAAAGACACAAACTAAATGCCTAGTTTGCCTCACGGCAATAATTTACACATCATCATAAAGGGCAGGCCAGTGTAGCGTGATCTCTGTTTACATATGCAGAATAGGTCATGTTTCCATCCTAAATGATACTGTGAGGTTAAAATAATTCAAAGTATTTCTGCATACCACTGACTCTGACTACTTACATCTGTTATATGGCTGTACCAAGCGTGTGCCATGATGAATCCGATCACATTTAAATTCACATTTAAATGAGTTCTTGCCTAAGAAATTTTTTTCCCTGCTTCAGACTCTCCCCTGGACTCTGTTGTGTCTTGATAAAAGGAACTGAGGTTCCAATTCAGCTCCCTTCCTCATTTATTCATTGTAAAGATGAATACAGATCCCAACTATATTTTGCTCAGGCTGCGGAAGCGAGAAGAAAGACTGGCAACTACTGCCTCCACTTGAGGCCTAATAGATACCTGTACTACTAACATCATTCCCTTACAGGCTGAGTCAGGGAAACTGTTTTGGCAAGTTCCCTCCAAGCCTAAAACAGGCAAGAAAAGGTAAAAGCGTGGAAGGACTCATCCTCCTCCCCTCCTTGTTGCCTGTGAGTTTACGTAGAAGCTGGGAAAGCAGATGGATGCCACAAGAAGTGCAAAGGATGCGCGGAACAACAGCTCACAGTGGGATTCACACTGCCTCAAAACAGCAAAGTCCCTTCAACGACACCTACTCCACAGGGATTCTCTGCCACCGGGGCTTACGGGACTTCAGGCTCAGCGATTATGGAGCAGGATGGTGGCAGCATGTTCCATCCAAAAGAAACGGCAGAAGAAGGTGCTGCAGCGTAGCGAAAAAAACCTTAAGCTTGGTGAGATTAGCAACACAAGCGAAGTAACAGGAAAAAAAAAAAAAGCGCAAGGCTTTGCAGAGAGGGACAAAACCTGACATTTGGTGCAGAGAATGTAGGGCTGTACAACACCCAAGTAACAGAAAGCCATGAGCAAAGTTTTTGTAGTTTAAGAGAACGGGAGAACCGAAGTTCTTGCAATCGGTCCTGATGGTACACTTACATAGCAATTATCTTCCCCCTGCGTAGTATCTGAAGCAGCACAAGAGATCATTAGGCAAATAAATCCACATAAACTCCCTCCCAGCTCTTTGTTCGCCGGCCCCTCCTGTCGCGGCTTCCAGCGCGGTCCCTCGGCGGCCGGGCTGCGCTTGCGAAGCCCCCGCTGCCAGGCACAGCCTTTCTGCAGCTGCCCCTCGGCCTCCTCTGCCTTACCACCCGCACAAGACGGACACGCCACGGCCGCTGAATCGCACCTCGCCCCACCGCCGGGCCGGGACGCGCCATCCCCTCCCGGCGCCGCT
>WAAD01010063.1:92832-123229 GCA_013389945.1 Fregata magnificens | reverse complement strand
CAAATGTGTTTGTAGCTTTGTGGGCATAAATATGCACAGTTTTGTACCTACAAAGGTCTAAGATGAGTTTCGAACCTGTAGAAAATTTGGGGCTGCAAAATTAAATGTATAATTTAGCTATCACAAGCATCATAAAATGAGTGGATGAAATCCACAAAAGAAGGAAAACCCCATTTAGGAAAGATTCCCCAGAATGGTGAATTAGGATTCTTGGAGCTGTGACCAAATATTGAGTGGATGTTTCTTAACTAAAATCATCTGTGGATTTGGTTTGACTGTTGATTAAAAGCTATACTTCAGCATGTATTCTTTTCTGAAGATGTCTGTGCCTAAACAGTGGCTAGAAAAGCCAATTTCAGGAGTAATCCTGAATACAATCAAGTGAATATGCTCAAATGTTTGTGACTTATTTGTAATCTGCCTTTTGTCGGCAGCAGTCAGTGAGAATACAGCTGAGCGGTGACTGACTCAGCTGCTTCAGGGTACTTGAAGACACAGGGGCACAGAAGCACTTGTATACCCTTTCTGCTCTTGAACAGAGGGAGAAAGCATCACCAGTCTGCCAAGGAGGGTATTCATAGTAGTTCCATATATTGGGGAAGAAAGCAAACCTCCAGAAATGGGCAGTAAAGCATGCTAACCATGGTTGCAAGGAATTCACATGGGTATGAATAACTGGATCTCCAATAGTGGAACACTGTGTTAGCAGCAGTGGACCCACATCTAGAAATGTAATCCAGTATACAGTTAGTGGTTTAGATCTTTTTTTAGTAAGTTAATATTCTTTCACCTGAATAGAAATGTTGAACCATTAATGATCCAGGATATTAAACTGTCTCATGTATGAAGCTCAAAATAAGTTAGTCGTAAATACTACCACAGAACGCTGCTTACATTTTGTACCTGCATAATCGTAAAGGTATTTCATTCTCTCCCATAGTCAGGTTTAGTGTATACAGAAGAAGAATGGGAACGGGAGTGGAATGAACTGCTTAAACTTGCATCAAGTGAGCCTCGTACACATTTCAGCAAAAATGGAGGCACTGGTGGTGGGTAAGTTTAGAGTATGACAAAATCCTTTAGTTTTTGTTCTCAGTAGGAAAACAATACAGTACAAATGAATGAAGATGTTTATAGGACCATCAAACTGCCTTTTCAACTGGTTGTGATTTTTTTGCATGGTAGAATATAATTATCTAAACACCCCATTGTAATATTTAGCATTTTGATTAAGTTTCCTTGTACAGTTACCACACTAACTTGAGGTTACTTTGCATCCAAAAGAGTCTGGATTTCATAAATCCTAATTTCTTGGTTTCTGGAACAAGCATGTTGGCAGTAGCATTTAGCTTCAAGGAGATCAAGTGCCTCATCTCACTGAAGATATGTAGCTTTTCGTTTGAGGAAGACTTAGCGGAAAGATAGCCACTGCTGAGATATTTTCACTAAAACATAGAATGACAGAATAACACCACATCTTCTAATAGCACTCTAGAAGAAGGTAGTTTGTGCCTGGCTATCACCTTTTCTGTGCTTTAGCACAGTTTTAATGCCATCTTCTCACATTCATACATTTATTTCAGTGCTTTTTTGCTTTGTAGTTCAAACAGAAAATCTTCAGAGAGATATTTTGAGGGCAAGTCACCAAGTAACTTTTCACATTTTCTGCCTTTAAAATGCTGTTAACCCTAAACATACAGGGGAAAAAAAGTAATATTTTTTTGGTATTAAAGCTAAAGATTAAATATTTGGATGCAGTGTCTTTTTAAACAGAAAGTAGAATATCGAGTTATACTTTGTAGTCTCATGAAACCCTTCTGAAAAATCAATATGCTACTTCAATCTTTGAACAGTTACAAAAAAACTTTAACTAAAAATGACGATAATTAATATTGCACTGATAGAACAGTTGCTCTTTGACTATTCAAACTTTTATTAAACCCATGTAACATAGTCCTCTCAAATACAAAAATTATTTAAACATTGTAGGGGGTTTTATTTCAAATTAAACTGATTCACTATCATCCTAGTAAAGTTTGATTTTGCTGGAAGGCTCTGCATAGGGTATGTCTGTATTTCTAAGAACCACATCAGATTCTTTTCTTACCTAATTTCCTATCTGTTTATCTAGATTGATTCCATAAGAGTATGGCTGATTGCAGCTACTTGGATTACACTCTGCAAAGTTGCAATGTTTGCCAGTTACTACCCAGTGCTACCAGGCAAGCAAGGAAAGAGTGTGTTTTCTTGAAGACCAGCTTAGTATGCATGTTTAATCTTTGTATAATACTCAATTAGTAGCATTTTAGTCAATTAGCTTATTATAAACAGTACCAGCAAATCTGATGGTGGCAGGGAAAAACCCAGTACTGTCTACTTCACTGCCAGCATGCATTTAGTTTAGACGTTTGGAAGCTATTGGAAAAAATGGATAGAAGCATATTTGTGAAGAAGTTTGGGATGAAATAGTATCTACAACATTTAAACACTCCTGATGCACATACAGAATCTGCTTTAAATAGCTGATATGATAAACCATCCCTCACTTTCAGTGCAGTTGTTCCCAAAGGATAGGATTATTGACCGGCCTTAAGAATGCAGAAGCTTTAGTTTTTGTGTCTAGTGTTTATCACTAAAAATATTTCGTGTTTGTTTACTCAGTGCATGTTTTTCTCTAGCTACTATTTCCCCTGGAGAAAATTGCATGTGGTGATAAGTAAATTGACAAAATAGGGCATACAACACAATGAAAGTAATAAAATCTTTACAAAATATTCTCTGGGCTTCAAAAGAATACTATATTTTCCTTTTAGCCCTGTGATGTCAAGGATAGGTAATTCTACTAATGCAGGAGCACATTGTTTAGAAAATTGTCAGCCATAATGTGTCTCATTTTCTTCTATTTTGAGGCTATAAAATAAATATATGGGTATTCGTTTTATTCTCTAGTTTGTTTCCTTTGTTTGTAGATATTTTCCTGTTGATATGCTTTAGTCTTCTAGTGCAGTTCAACTCACATTTCTATTAAATTTGGCCATTCACCACCATTTTTCTCTGGCCTTATTCTGTCTGTTTCATTCTGTACATTTCACGTACTATGTAGTTTCAGTATCTACCAGTCAGAGATGATGCCAGTCAATCAACCATCTTTACCTTTAGTTCCCGGATACTTCAACAGGGAGTTATCACTGTTACATAAAGAATTAATTTAAATTGGTTTTAATGTTCGGATCATGGTTTGCATTTATCTTTTTGCAAACCAAAATAAAGTAAAGATAAATAGACCACAGTTAGTTTTTCCTTTAAAATAGTGAAAGAGGAATCAGGCAAGAAACTTAGCCTATTAAACGTGTGAATATGTAATTCTCTTTACAATCATTCCAAAGACAGAATGAATTATTTTCTCAGTTTAATGTACCCATGTTCAAAATAGAGCCCTTGAGAAGGAAAAGGAATATCAGAATAGTATTTCTGAGATGGGGTATAGTACGTTCTCTAGTTAGGTACTGTATTAAGAAAGCTTGCAAATTAGTCTTTGAATTGTAGATGAGGCACTCTCCTTTGGTATCAGAATTAGCTAAAGCATCAGCAGTACCTGCTTCAGAAGACTTCAGTGACAAGCCTAAGTCTGGAATTATGCTGCCTCATTCACCTGCAAGCTCCTGCAAGTTGTTTTTCAGAGTGAACTACATGTAAAGGAGATCAGCAATTGTCGTAAATCTCCAAAGATTCCTTCTCTGAGAGCACTGTCGTTCTGAGGCTTGGAAGTTGGAAGAAAAGAAAGAGACAAAGGGAACACAGAAAAACCTGGTTCTGAAGTTCTTGTCTCCAACATGTAAAATCCTTCAAGCACTGAAGCACAGCAAGCTAACTATGAAGCAGATTCCTGTTTTGAAACAGATTTGCACATCTTTCTGTAAATGTGAAAAATACATTTCAGATTAACATAATTATTTCATTTACAAGCAAAAACAGGGGTACTGAATTGAAGCAACTGCTTTGAAAAAAGGAAAATGTCTTATACCCTCTGTTTTTGTTAAGAACCTAACTGTTGCAATCCTGCTAAAGAGAAAATTCCAACCCGTTCCTTCATTTTGCAGCCTATTGTGAGTCAGAGACTTCAAAGCCTGTTCTAGCGCTAGATTGAATATCACTGTTATTCACTTCTTGAAAACCTAGTAGAGCTGAAAGCTGGATGTCATGTTGTGTCGTGGTATGAGCTAATGCAGATTTAGAAAGTGGATGGTATTCTTATTTAGTATTAACTGTCACCTTCTAGCTAGCTGTCTCATATGCTGTTGGCACTATCTTGTTAATAAAGTCAAGTGATTTTTAAATGGGGAAGAAGGGAGGAAATATTGCTGTAATCTTCCTGTGTGTCATTAGAGTTTTATGTAAGGCAGAAAACCAGAATATGTAAACTGGAAGTACCTCTCAAATGCATGTAATCTCTGGGGTTTCGGACTCCAGAGTATTTCAACATACAATTCTTCATACAAAACTGCTGCGTCCATCAAAGACCCTCATCTTATAGAGAATTTCGTTTAGATCATTAAACAAAGACATTGCTTTAAAACTATTTTTATTTGATCTGGTTGTCTATTATAAGAGTCCTGTTCCTTTTTGACTGTTTAGTATATGCAGGAATTATAGGGTGCCTTTAGAAAAAGGTTCATTATAGCAGTATATCTTTTCTTTTATTAGCTGAAGTTTTTGATGGCTAATAAATCTTTCCATCTGGCCTATTTTCAGTTGATGTAGATTGTACTTAAGACAAATGCAGCCCGGAAATAATCAAATTGTCTTGGTGATTCAAATATGCTAGTTCAGACAGCCCTTCAGATCTTAAAACAGTGGATATCCCACAGAATCTAAAAAAGAGGTAAAATTCAAGGCAAAGGAGGGATCAGAATTATGTCATATTAAGTACTAGTACCTATGTCGTGATTGGATTTTTCCTTATTTAACAAGTTTTTATTGAATTCAAGACATTTCCTATTTGACAGGTGGTTGCATCTCACATGCCACAGATGTTTTACACAAAAGCATACGTTCCCACACAATTAAATACAAAATAACATTCGAACCAAAATAATCTAGGGAAAGTTGATTTAGGTTTTCTCTTTTATTACATGCCTTGAAAACTGCTTCCTAGATATTGTTTTTGCCTGAGACAAAGGTATTGATATTTTTGAAGACTAAGAAATAAAAATTGGAACTGGAAACATTCACATTCTCTATCTCCTTTGGTCAATGCAGTATACCTCCCTCTCGCCCCCCGAAGAAAAGGAGGGAAATGTCCCACTACTGTGCAATGTTTTGTGTTTGAGTTGAAGCTCATTGCTGAAATACTGTGTAAGGAAATCAATGGATAGGTTCCTACATCTACCTACAGCAGAAATTTGTACTTGCTAGTAAGCTGCAGCTGTGGTGTATGTTGGTTTTAATTCTGGGATTCTTAAGCGGGAAAAGGAGAGGTTTCAGAAATGGAATGGTGGCGGATTAAGATATGAACTTGGAGTTCATTCTGGTTTCATGCTTGTACCTAATCACCAGGTTGAAGAACTTGATACTTGTCATGTTGTTTCAGTACATCTCAACTGTCTGCAGGCATTGGTCCCTTGCTCTGCGTGAATTCTGAAACTTAATCTAAACTTGGAATAGCTGTTATGAGTCTGTTGGACAAACTGAGAATCGGGAGCTTATGTATGGGGAAAAAAAGCAAGCTTACCATAGGGAGCTGTTTAGAAGGAAATCCAAGGACGTGAAAACAGGTCTTGCTCAGAGTTTATAGGCAAAAGAGAGGAACAGACAGCAGATAGCCAGGTGGAACAGCAGGGTACGTGTCTTTCCTCTTTCACCTTTTTGAGTTTTTTTTCATTACTGGCTGCAGTACAAATTGGACTTCCCATAGGAGAGAGAATCTCTTTGGAGTGCTGAGTAGGTGTCCACCCTGTTTGTATTCCAGGTATCAGTGGTCCTGTAGGATAGACTGAGATTTTTTTTTTTTCCTTTTTTTTTTGTTAATTTATTCTTACAATCAAGATAAATTATTTAGTCAGAGTGCCCTGGTTGAGCGGGATTCTGCAATGCAGATCTATATGCTCTTCTATATGTGGATTTCATTATTTAAAAATTAACTTTACATAAACAGAGGAATTAATTTCAGTTTCTTAACTTTCCTTTGCTTCCATGTTATATTGACAAAATTATTTTGTCCACAATTTTCATGGCCATGTAGTTAGCATAAATAAAGGTCCATGAAAAAAAGTGGAATGATAAGTGGATCGAAGGATGTGGCAGGTTGCTATGGATACTTGTTAATGATGGTTTTTCGTTCTCATTAATCTTTAGGAAAATTTGTACTGAATCCTCAGCAGTAGCATTGAAATAATATAAGATGGCCCACATGAATTACTGGCAATGATGAAATAAAATTGGACATTGGAAAGGTTTCCTGGAGAGGCTGTGAAGTCTTCCTCCTTGGAGATATTCCAAAGCTGTCTGGACTTGGTCCTGGGCAGCTGGCTCTGCGTGGCCCTGCTTGAACAGGGACGTTGGATAAGGTGACCTCCAGAGGTCCCTGCCAACCTCAGCCACTCTGTGATTCTGTGAAAATGAGCAATGGAAAACAGATGTGTAATAGAAGAGAAGGATTTGAAATGTGTGAATATGGTCATAAGTAGTGAATCAAGCAACTTGGTGATGTGATATTGAAGAGTAAAAAAGCCCAGTGGAATTTTGGACTTCCTGTGCAGTCAGGCTTGATGTCAGCTGACCAAAGGGATAAAGGTCCTTCTGATACAGCTGTATCTGGAATATGCCTTTCACTTCTAGAAACCTCATTAACTAGGAGGTGAGGAATATTTAGAGGATTTGAAGAAAAACTTTAGGACTGATAGTCTGGAAATACTAACATGAGAAAATAGCTGGAAATCTTTGTAGCATATTGTCTTGCCAATAACATGATTCTTCTAACTTCCTCACTCTGAGGGTGACATAATGGACTCCAAACGCTGAAAAGCTGTTGCAGCCAACAATGGAGAAGAATTCAGTAAGGAACGTGAGAGGAAATTACAAAATGGGGAATTTAGTTTGAACATCAGGGAAAAAATTCCTGACGAGTTTGGGTGACAGGAAGAGGGATACAGGGAAGGAGAGGTGTCTTGCTGCTTGACCGGAGAATTTGTATCCGGCATCAGCCTACTGTTAATAATTTCCATCCTGCTGTGCTCCTAGGTTGGGATGAAAGATTTTAAATGTGAAGTTCCAGGGACGGGCTGGATGCCATCAGACCTGCGAGAAGGTTACTGTATTTGTCCCGCATATTCTAGACCAGTGCCCATACAGTTACGTTTTTTTTTTTTACTGTTTTTCACATATAGTGAAAATTAATGACAGTTAATTATGGAAGTTCTCTGCACACCTAACAATAAGAGGACAATCACTGCCTTCATTTAAGAGTGTGCCTAGGTTACGTTGCACACCTTTATTTCTTATGTCTCACAGAAGCTGTGCTCTGTGTGTATTACATTTTTAAGTGGCACTTAGCTGTGAATTATCATCTTGAGTTTTGTCTGCTTCCCACAACCCTACCATTTTTCAGTTGTCTTCCATCTAGTGTGTTTATTTCTGTCTTCTTGGTAGAGGGAAAGCTACTGATGCTAGTTGGAAAAATTATTCCCCACCCCACCCCACCCCAGTTTTGTCAGTCAGTTTTAAGTCAGGTTTTCAGTCTTACTTTTTTTGGGGGGAAAAGTACCCCACTGCATTTAGTGATCAGCAGCATATCCCTGGAAGTTAGTAGCATATGTTCTTTAACATAAAGTTTCTCTCTTCTTGCTGTCAAAAGTTTTGAGCTATGAAACGTGTAACTGCGCATTTTGTAAGCTTTTCAGTGAAAGAGAACATTTAAAACAAAATTAGCAATTGCGTTTGTCCATCGATATAGGAAGGAAAATTTTTTTTGAAATTTGTGTAGGTTGGGAAAATAAGACTAATGTATTCAAGTGAACAGGAGAGCACAGGTATATTTTAAGGAATTTAAAGATTTTAGTCAGTCAATTATATTCTAAGTATTTGCCTCTGTATGTACTTGGTGGTTTAACGCTATTGATTTGTGTTGTTAAATTTGAATTTCTGACACTTGATGCTATTGAGAATAGATGTATAGGCTGTAGATGAATCTGACAGGGACTGGTTGCCTGGGTGCTTTATAACTTTTTAGTACTGATGTGAAAAAAATACAAATCTTGCTCTATGTGCTGTACATATTTTTGGCTTTCCTAAATGTCTTATCTCTGTGTTCTTCTAGATAGTAGTAATGATGTAATGTAACATGAGTTTTCTCTGATACTCCTGTCATAACCAGATAACTTTTCTAACAGACAACCTGTTATTCAGTTGCTCTTTGTCTTCTGTCATTACTTATGCCTTTCAGACATCAGGTTATGGCTAGAAGAGAAACTGCCCAAACCATCCCAGATAGGACTGGGATAGCTCAGTCTCATTTTTTTTTTTTAAAACATATTGTGTGTACTTCTCTTTGTCAATTCTTTCAGTAGGTAATTTATTTATTTTGGCCTTTGAAATTTAGGACTAATTATCATGGTTTTGACACAAAACACCATACTGTCAGCATATTACCACTTAATACCCATGTTTTGGGGAACTAGATGTTGAGAGGCATTGTCACCAAGTAAGGGTAATGAATTTAATAAATTTTTTTCCTAAGATGTAAATTCCATAATGGTATCACCAATTCAAAAGGAAGAAACAACTCTTCAGAATGCAGAAGACTCTTCAAGTGCTCAAATTGTCTTCCAATTGTATTTTACTTTGATTTTTTTTTTTTAATTCCTTCCAAGAACAGCACTTTTTTGTCTTTGTCTTAAATTGAGGATTACATCTGTTTAGATCTATGGAATACTCCTCAATAAAACATTTATTTTAATCTAAATATGAAATATTATCTCTCCACTTTTTGAAGTGCTCTGTATCTGCTCCAGCTACATGAAGAGAACAGAAAGACTTTCATTAATTCCTATGGTATTTGGATCAGACCTGTAGAAGGCCAATGTAAAGAAAAGACTTGGGTTTCTCTGTAGTGCTGTTTTACTGTTTGAATTTTATGTCCTGCTCTCCTACCACATAAGATACTTGCACTGATTCTTTCTATGTGTTTTCTGAAACACAAAGCTCCACTGGCAAAAATGCTTGGCTTTGTCTCACCTAACTACATCTTGATCTAGATTCCTTCTGTATTCTGTAAAGAGAAATGAGAATTTTCATCTCATCTTTGGGCAAATGCTTAAGAGGAGAGGGATGATCCTACTTCCGGATGTGCCTATCTTTTTCTGTTATCTGTAGAGGCAGTCAAGGTGAAATGCTTAAGGCTTCTATGCTTAAGGCTTCTGATTTTAGACATCTGAAAGTGGGTGAAATTCATCTCATTGCAAAATCTAATAGGAAAACAAATCTCCAGTTCCATACACAGTTACCCCTCCCCATCTTCAAAAAATCAAAGGAAAAAAGTTGACAACTTTATAAGTTAAATTCCTCCTACTCAAGCTGACATCAATGTTCCTTACATTGCCAAGGTAAACTCACCTGTATTTTGTTTAGAGGAGCTAGAAAAACATTTACCTTTCATTGTAGAGTCTATGTGCCAAGAGTGTCACATGAAATTATGATTGTTGTGACAAAAGCAGATTTACACCAGGAGCTTGGCTAAGAATTACCTTTTTTTATTCGCATTAGACTACCAAACAGCATTAGAAAGTAATGAATTTTGCTGACTACTAAACTAGTGTGGAGGCTGCAAATGAGAACATTTTCTCTGTTGCTGTTATTTTATTTCCAAAAATATATTTTCCTTTCCAGTTTCTTATGTTACCTACTTCAATAATTGGAGTATGTATTTCAGAAGAGTGGGAATATAAGTGACAAGGAAGAAGAAATAGCTGCTGCGATGTGTTGGTTCACTAAAGTTTCAATGGTTGGTTCAAGTTGGTTGAAACAGTTTCAATGCTGTGTCTTCCAGAGTCGATAATTCAGAAGATCCAGTGTATGAGAGCTTAGAAGAGTTCCATGTTTTTGTCTTAGCCCATATTTTGAGAAGACCTATTGTTGTAGTAGCAGACACAATGTTACGAGACTCAGGGGGAGAAGGTAAGAGTTTTTCATTAGAAATTTATGCATCTATGTAAATTGAATCAATCGTAGACTATCAGAAACAAACGACCCAGCTGTAATGTATCTGAGTGCTTATGGGATAGCTGCTGCCTTTTTCTAAAGGAAAAAAAAAAAAAAGAGAGAGCAGAATGATACTCAATCCATTTCTATTAGGCAAAAGTAAAAAATACAGGATAATAATGTAAGTCTCACTGAAAATCCATTTATCCTAGATATTTGCTATTAACTTAATAACCACCAAATTACAGAACACAATACATTTCTTACTGGTCTACGTTAACAAGGTTCTAATTTTGCTGTGTTATTTTGGTGCCCCTTAAAACTCTGCATAAATCAATCTAATCTGACTTTGAAAAATTGGATTTTGAATGTGTATATCTTCGCTTTTTGTTTTTACTAACTCCTTTGCAGACTCTCATTCCAGAGTGTTTTATTCAGTTTGCACATGTGAGCACACAAATGTTAGATCCATATGTGGAGCCAGCTGGACAGCTGTCTGAGCAGTACTTGAATGATTAATTTAATCTCTCTTACTTTTTACCATGAACTAATAGAATACTAATTAATGATAGTACGTTGCTTAACTAAAGGGGAGTGTTTGGTTGATTAAAGGGGGATGTTAAACACGTGATAGAGTTTACAGAAATTTAGAATCATAGAATGTCCTGAGTTGGAAGGGACCCACAAGGATCATCGAGTCCAACTCCTGACCCTGTGTAGGACAACCCCAAAATTCACACCATGTGTCTGAGGGCATTGTCCAAACGCTTCTTGAATATTGTCAGGCTCGATGCCGTGACTACCTGCCTGGGGAGCCTGTTCCAGTGCTCCACCACCCTCTGGGTGAAGAACCTTTTCCTAATATCCAACCTAAACCTCCCCTGGCACACCTTCCTGCCATTCCCTCAGGTCCTATCACTGGTCGCCAGGGAGAAGAGATCGGCACCTGCCCCTCCTCTTCCCCTTGCAAGGAAGCTGTAGACCGCGATGAGGTCTCCCCTCAGTCTCCTCTTCTCCAGGCTGAACAGCCGCTCCTCATACGGCTTCCCCTCTAAACCCTTCACCATCTTTGTGGCTCTGTTTCTCGTTTACTTCTACAGGAAAATGCTGGGGGATGATTTCAGTTTCCATTCAAATTGTGAACTACAAGAAATGGTTGTATGATTGCTGTCTGCTCTGTCAGACTCGATCATTATTGCTCCATTTCTTCATAACTTTTCCTATCCCACGTTGCCCTCCCCCCACATTTTCTTCTCCTTGACCCAATCTGATTCTGTCACAATAATCCCAGTGTTTTTCTCACTCCTGGCCTCATAGACCAGCATCATCAAGTTACCCCAGTTTAACTGTTGTATGTACAAAGTACAGGTTTTCAAAAAGAATAATGACTTGGTCAAATTTGGATAGACTCACCAAAATGTAGATTATGCCTCAAAAACAATATGTTTTCTGTCCCAAAGTCTGGACACAGCAGACCTCTTCAAAGAAAAAGTTTCTAGTAAAAAAATCGCATTGTTTTGGTTTACTTTTTCCTTATGCTCATTTTGACAATATTTCAGCAATAAGGATTCATATTTTCACAGCAAAAGGAAAAATAATTGGTCAGAAGCAAACACGTTGAGAGAATTTTCCTGCCCAAACTTGCCGTTTCCCATAATTATATGCAAACAAGTGTAGAATCTTTCAAAGGAAAGAGCTTTGCCCTTACAGATGCAGCATCCCATTCAAATTCTACTTGTAGAATTTTTTTAGTCTTTCTTTATCATATATACATACATATACACATTTATACATATATGATGTGTGTGATGACGTGTGTGGACTACAAACATGTTTGAATGTTTCTTACAGAAATCTCTTAATGCAAGGCATGAGCAGAGTATGTTACTGAGGGAACTGATGGTGTATTTACTGCTGATTATTAGCAAATATCCTTATTCCTAGAAGTATTACAGGAAGGTACAAATCTGCATAGATGTGTGAGAGTCATCAAGATTTTGTTACAAGACCTTACTTTACTAGTAAACAATTAGAGCAAGGAAAATATATGTAAGAGCAGAATGATTTCATTATTGTTCTTAGTATATTTCCTGACTCTTTTATAATGAAATTTTACCTGTTGTTATGACTCTTTTCTGCATTGATTACTCCACTTTAGGCTGGAGTTTGGAAAATGTTGTAGCACAATTGTTACATGCAATAGAACTAACATTATTGTCTGTTCTTTGGTATAGCTTAAACAAAAAAATCTCATTTTCTCTTTGCAGCATTTGCACCTATACCATTTGGAGGAATTTATTTGCCACTTGAAGTTCTACCTAACAGATGCCATTGCTCACCTCTTGTGCTAGCCTATGATCAGGCCCATTTCTCTGCTCTTGTTTCCATGGAACAAAAAGATCAACAGAGAGAACAAGGTATGCTATATATTGAATACAATGCACAAAGTACTTTCTTCTACCTGTAGGTGTATTTATCTATCAGAAAGGAAACAATATCCGCTAAAATTTTATTGCTGCATTCTTAGGAGTCTAAGTGGTCTAATCACAAGACTGGGAGCCAAGAACTCTTCAGTCCTAATGCTTGTGCTATCACTGTCTGTCTTTCGCACTTAAGCCTTTTCTGTCAGTTCCATATAGGTAAATAGGTATAATCATAGCTACCTACTGTGCTTCTGGGTTCTTGAAGGCCTTTGTTAATTTGGGTTAGTAAAGTGTTTAGAAGATTAAGTGTGAGTCAGATTACTATTGAAAACTCATGTAATAGAAAAATCTCTATTCTAGTGTGCTAACTGCACTTTTTGCATTTAAAAACATTTAGTTGAAATGTTTTTATCTTATCATCTTGCTGTCTTCTGTTTTAGTTCAGAACAGTGACAACAAAGTCTGACCAGGTATTTCTCTGTCAAGTTTGAGCTTCCTGGATATGGGATTGGGAGTGACAAGAGCTTCAGGACTGGATTTGTTCCTGCATCAGTAGCCTAGGAGCTAGCTGTAACTGCCCTTATGTGGAAGACCTGTTTGCTTAATAGTAGAAAGCTGTGAGATGAACTCCTCTCTCTTTGCTCCTTTTGTGGGGAAGGGAAAAGTGTTTTGCCAAAAACATGGTGAGGCTTTAGAAAAATTCAGTGGAGTTTTGCTGTTAGGTATGAGTCCTCCTTTTTTTTGCCTGATGACATTGCAGAGGTGTTTTAAATCCCTTATGAATCCATATACCTGTAAAGTAAACATGGAAAGTGTGCTGGTTGTTGAGATCTCCTGAGTGAATTTCATTTAGTCCTCCTTCCTAGACAGTAGTTTAGAGGCAACTAAATATCCTTCATTTAATTCCCTAACCCTATGTGCATTTCATCTGATTTTGGATGTATTGGGCATTTTCCATGCTTATGAGACAGTCAGCATGCTGCAGGCATGCAAAGTAGAGAGAAAGACATTCATTAAAATGATGCAAAGGAGGAAAGAAACACTTGAACAACAGATTTTGTTGTAGACATCTTCCTGCAAGAATTTGACACCTGGTTAAGTCATGCTTCTTGGAAGGAGCGGAGAGTTTTTTACATGAAGTTGTGTGAGACAGGAAACACTCTACAAAGGGTTGCATGTGGTATTGGCAAACTTCGTGTTGGTGAAGAGGAGACTGAATCATAAGACACTAATGGAAAAAAAGGTTGATGTAGGTGTCAGATATTCAATGGGAAAGTGAATCCAGTCCAACTATTCAGCCTTCAGTGGCACATAGCTATTTCAGGGATTTGTAGGTAGGTGCTTGGCAATAGGTCTGGCCTTTGCATTATGTACTGGGACATTGCAGCTGCCTTCCAGCCCTCAATCTGTAGAAGAGCGGCTCTTAGGAAAATGCTTTTCATGTAGGAACCATTTCCAAAGCAGTACACTGAGGTATGATGTGAAACACCTTGTGAGAAATCAAAGTCTGCAAAGCAAATTCATACCCTTTTAATGCAATAATGTGATATGAATGAAGATAGAGTTTTGGAGAGCCTTTTTGAGGATACTGTTTCACTGTTAATGGTTGCTGATGATACGCTGCAACCAGGACTGCAATGTCAGCATGCTATTAAGTTAGCAGCTCCTGCATATATGTCTATGTTACAAATTGTAGAGTTGTCGTCTTGTAGAACATGCCTCCATGTCTTTGGTCTTGATCATTTTTAGGTCTGAGTTTTGTTGGTGGTGAAACAAGACAATTTCTGGAGTAGGCAGAGTCCATTTCTTCCTTTCTAACAATTGGGATTGCAATAATATCAGTAGACTGACAGTAACCTCGTTTATTTCAGACACGTCTATCTGCCTTCATACAATACTTCATTATCACAGGTCTTACAAGAGCCTATGCGTGTAAATAATTTGATTGAATGCACAGAACTTAACTATCTCTGCAATAACCTTGCAGATAGGGTAACCTCCACCCACCAAACCTTTTGCTGTTGTGGCATCCTCTAAGTGACAGGACTGGCAATAGGTACTGAGGGAAACTACTGTTCAGCTGCTCTGACCCTACCTCCCAGTATGTGTTAAAAGTATTCAGTGATACAGCTTGGTGCCACCTACTGAAATATTCCTAATATTACAAGCCGTATCCTCCTGTTAATTACATACTGCAAGATCTTGGGTTTGATAACAAGGTCACATATTTGATTTCTCCCTTAAGTGCTAGCAATAACGTTAAATATACTTCTTGTGGTTAGAAAGTGTTTTTCTGTAGGATTTTCCTACACCTGTAGTCACACAGGAAAGGTGCTGGGAGAGAAAAAGCTACCAAGTATCCAGCACAGCATCAGTAACATTAAATATTGGCTTTGTTCACGTATAAGTTCATCCGGGCTAATTACAAAGGCTGTTGAATCAAAATAGTATTTGGTTTGTATGATCCGATTTTATGTGGTTTACTGCAGGGCCTGGAATACACAGGCTTCAATTCTGTGGAGCAGCAGAGAGCACTTGGCATTAAGTATGGGATGAAGGGAATGTTTTAGCTTTCAGCTGCCAAGCTGGTTGCTGTTAGAGACTGCAGCAGTCTAACAGCTAACACAGCATTGCTATTGTTCTTCAAATGCTGTGACAGGAAATAGATTGGCACAAGGATGCTCTAATAATGCCTATTTTTTGTACTTTGTCAGCATAGAGATGTTGGCAGCTTTGGCACAGAGGAAGGGAGAGCCACAGTTGTTGAGTCAGAAAACAATGGCACAGGTGCCACAGTACATGGCCAGATTTTGAACTATCAGAATGCGGCTGAGAGCTTAGAGCTACAACTTCTTAAAAGGAGCATCTCTGATAGCCAGGCTGTTTATAACTTACAGTATTTATACTCTAACCATGTAAGCGGATGTCAGGAGCAGCCTCTGAAGCTGCCAGAACTACTGTATGTACACACATAAATGTTTAAGCTGCTGAGAAGCTGTCTTGTGGAGGAGACAGTATGTCCTATATTTGTGAAATATGTGTGGTCAAATAAATGCTGATGTGAACACCTGTAGTTCTGCTTTGGCATATAGTCATTTATCAGATCATTTTGAGCACCGCTATAAATGTATAAAAAGAGAGAAAACGTGCTAACGTCCTCCTGTCTGGAGAGGATTTAAAACACATTTTGACAATGTCATCTTTTTACCAGCACGTAGCTGGCATTCTGATGGTCACCGAAGGCCCTCTTGTTTTGAAATCCACAACATCTGATTAGAGACCTATAAATACTTTTGTATTCGTGCAGGCTATATTTATGCAGGTGTTTTGTGTCTTTGTTTACAGAAAATAAAGACCAGTTCTCATCGGCCCCTAAGACTGCTTCGCTGACCTTAGAGCTTCCCACACTTCCATGCTTTGTCAGCCAGTCAGCAGTGAAATGGCTGCCCACAGTCCATTTGCAATAGCAAGCATGAGGTGTGGCAGTGGTTTTTAACAGCAGTATGTCAATATCTGTGTCAGCGTTTTATTTTACTAGTATTTTCAGAAATAGTTAAAGTGTTCTGTATAGAAGATTAATAATGACCCTTGAGGCATGAAGGTGAGTGCTGGGAAACACTGTGACTTCACAGCACAGAAGGCAATACACCCAAGTGAGGAATGGCATGAAAGTCCTCACTGTGTGTCTTAAAACTGCCGTGGACGAAATAGCTGCTTTTACTTTTCACGTATCCCATCTGTTGGCATTAGGACTTGGAGGCTGTGTTTTCAAATAGCGTGGTTTCAGCTTGAGAGCATCCAAAACCAAGTGTAACCAAACTACCACACCAAAGTTGCAAACTCTGATGTGGCTGGGCATCAGGAAGATGCTACAATCTGTTGGGTTTGCTTTAGAAATTAATGTGATGGATCCTACTTGCGGTCCTAACGTTAAAATACTTGTCTGTCAGGACCGTGGGGAAACCCTATAAGAAACCCTGGCTATGAAACAGAATTCCCTGAGAGAGGGAAGATCTCTTGCAGTGAAGATAGAATTTAAAACTCCATTACTTCAGCAGATACTTTTTGCGTGAAGATGGTAGTGCTTCATACCAACCTCAGCCTCTCTCTTAGAATGAGTGTACAGTTTCCATTCAACTCAGAGTTTGAAAAATAAGTTAACAAATTTCTGTGTGAAGGTGGAGACAGTACATGTCATAAGGTGTACATTAGTTAAGACAACAGTGACATGCTATAGATAATCAGCTCTAAGCTTTGTTTTGTACTTAGATATTAAGATTTTAATAAAATTGAGTATCACTAAACATTTTTATTAGGTATATTTTCAGTATCAGTAGAAACAGCCAGCTTTAAAAAAGATCCCTTTAAAATTTGTTTATAAAAATGATTATTTATGGAACTATGTGAAAACTAGTTTGTTTCAAGCCGTCCTTAGAAAAGAAGCTCAGAGTTACTTTTTGAGCTTTACATCCCGAAGAGACTGATTCAACTTTCTGACAGTTCTTTGGTCCAGGCTTCCCAACATCACCAGCCTCAGGATCACATTCCCAGTTCTCTATCAGGCTGTACCTGTAAGGTCAGGTGCTACCAGAAGTGGAAGTGTTGTGTTGTAAACTTATAATGCTGCTCTTTTGTAAGTTGCCTTCTTCCTTTAAATGGTTGATAATATTGCGTTGTAAGGTCAGATGTAACTCCAGTCAGTACCTGCTAGTAATTCAGTTAATTGGCAGAATATGCGTTTTCCTCGGGAAACATGATCACCTAATTGTGTTCTCAGTTATTCCAGCCCCTTTGTTGCAATAATTTCATTGAATGCAGCAGGGTAGCCCTCATATTACACCACTGAGTGTTAAAAAGTGTATTCGTTGTCACCACTGCTGTACATTTCTTACGTTCTTGTGCTTCAGGAGCTTGCTTTAGAGTGTATTTTGGACTGTAGAGTTAGACTCTCTGCTACTTATTCACATGGAGTTGCTATAAGGAGCTAAATTCTCTTACAATATTAATTTCTGTGCTTGTATCTTACAGCGGTATCTGCAACTAAAGTTGATTAATCTCCAGCTGTTCTATACTATATTTGCAGTTAATATGGGGAAAATATTTCAAGAATTACCTACTGTAAGCAGTAGGGGGCAACGTTTCCATGAAATTTGTAGAGGTTTGACCTTTTTATTGCCAGTCTGCAAAGATGAAAATGTATATATACTTTCTGCAGTTGTTGTCAAACTGTCTGAACCAAATACTGACTTCACCGCCTTAATCTAAAATGCAGGCTAAATTCCTGCATACTGCGAGGTGAGGAATGATATTTAACCAAAAATGCCATACCTTTCTTTTGACAACGTATGTTTTCTGAACTGCAGAAAAGATTATAAATGGCATATAGCCAATAAGTGCAATCAATTTTCAGTAATTCAGTGCCATGATGTTTGGGTGATCTCTCCAGGTTTCTTTGCCCCTTGGCTTTGCTGGAATGAATACCTAGGCAAAGTCCTTAAGGGATCTAGTATAAAAATGTAAATTCCTTGATTGGTTGTGAGAGGAGCAGCAGTGACCTGCACCATGCTGAGGATCCCTCCCAGTCCCTCAACAGCTTTTACTTTTTCTTCTAATGAAATGGAAGCAAATTGCTGGCTTTAATTAAAGCTGACAGTGGTTTTTCTCTTAGTTTCTTGCTGGTGATAAATGATAGACACTCTGTAAAATCAGAGTGCAGTCCCTGCATGCTGAGTATAAAGCAGTCATTAAGATATGTGTCAGAAGGCAGAGCCCTAGCAGAGCGGGGAAAGGACAGAAGAGCCAAAACAGCTAGACAGTAATGCTGGGATATAACAGCAGTAACGGTCTTTTCACTACACTCAAGACAGGCCTCAAACTGACCTCTTAACCCAGATATACGTTGATCTATGCTCCTCAGTTATGTTAATTCACAGTTTGAGTCCAAAATCGCTGTAACTGCGTTTTGCTTTGTTTCTTAATGCTATTATCAATATATTTTTGTTTCTTTGACAGTGGAAAACAAAAAGGCACTAAACTGAAAAGACAAAATAAGTATGTGTGAGACAATGCAAGTATGTACATCTGTGTGAGAGGCAGAAATATTTCAACTTTGTATTGCTTTCTGCTATTCTAATGGCTCTGTCTCCAGGAAATGTTTATTGTGCATTACAAAACGGCAATGTTCTCCCAGAGGTCTCCCCTCCTCCACAGGTGACTATCTTTCACTCCAGGAGCAATCAGTGTATTAACTTCTCCCTCTCCTCTTCTATTGCGCTAATGTCAAAATAGGGAAATGGAGCCCGGTATAAATCATTTGTGGTGCTCTGGATGACACAATTCTGCAGCACACTCAAATTCTGCCCTTCTTCAACCAGTTATGCTGCTTTTCACAGCTAGATCATTTTTTTTTGGTCATTTTTGTTCCCCCCACCCCAATCCTTGTTTCTTCTCTACTTCAGCGGTGATCCCCCTGACTGACTCTGAACACAAGTTACTGCCTTTGCACTTTGCGGTCGATCCTGGGAAAGACTGGGAGTGGGGAAAAGATGACAATGATAACACCAGACTGGCCAAGTAAGACCTTTCTGTAACTTTAGTGTTAAGCAGTAAAATGTCTTGAGCCATACCTGATTGAAGTATTGGGAGAACTGCTAACAGAGAGGGCTTTGTTCATGTTCTCTGGTTGCATGGGAGAAGACATGGGTGGGTCTCCAGCTGATGGTCACATTCAGGCTGCTGTTACATCTCTCCCCGCTAAGAAGTATTGCTTTTTCTTTCAGGCTTTTTGACTGTTTGTTCCCTTCTTTTTTTCATCCTTAGTTTGATTCTGTCTCTTGAGGCAAAGCTTAATCTTCTACACAGCTATATGAATGTAACATGGATACGCATACCATCTGAGACACGGGTAAGGTAAACTTCCCCCTCGGTCTAAACAACATGAGACATGCAAGGCACGACAGGGTGTTGTGTAGGGTAGGCTGCCTGGGCTGGCCATCTGCCTGGAAATGCCTAAGCGTCCTAGCAGCAGGGACGAGTCACTCATGGCTCATTGTCATTGCAATCAGGCTTATAGATTTTTCTAGTTATTAGTTTTAATAACAGTTGCTTATGTATTTTTGCAACTCATGCTCTGTTCTGAAATGTATTTTCTAGCTTAATCTTTCTGTTACTTACTTCAGTATTCCGTGTAGTTCAGAAAAACCTTAAAATAGACCTTTTTCTCACCATTGGTTTCTCAGAACTTTGGCTTGCTCTCCTAAATGCCACTGTTAGGTCACCAATCCCAAGTCCTTTCTCTTTCTTGAGAATACATTTGCACCCCTGGACAGCTCCCAGTTTAGAGTGGCTGGCAAAAGGCCACAGTCTGGCACTGAACTGGAGCCTGGTTCTTTCAGAAAGCTATTTTCAAACCATGCCCAGCTGGCACCTAGTCAGCTGCAAATTTCTCTGCAAATTACATTGAATAGATGGAGGGGTTAGTCTGGAGGCAAAATGTTGCTAGGAGAGGATGGAGGCAATTTAGACAGCCTATACAGATGGGGTTTAAAGGAGGAACAGAACACAAAAGGAGAAAGCATTTAACAAGCTGCAAGAAGGGAAAAATCCATTTTTCTACAGTTTCTACAGTGGTAGCTACCACACCAGAAAAAGGAGAGGCAAAATGGTCCTGTTGTTGTAAACTGTGAGCCTGAAGCTTGTGGGACCTGGGTTACCTCTCTCTGCTTCACACTTGCCACATGAGCATGGTCAGGTCACTTCAGCACTCGTTTCCTCCTTTGCCGAGTGGGGATGACAGCTCTGCTGCCGACTGGGTGGTGGGGTGCTCAGGGATTCCAGAGAGAGAGAGAGAGGACGTTTAAGTACCCAGGGGCAAGAAGAAGGTGTGCATTTCTATACTGGAAGTACATACATCTCCAGAGCTTTTTTTTTTTTTTTTTTTTTTGTCTGAATCATTGTGGTTAGTTAAATGTTTCATATTTATCTCCAGCAGATTTTAGCTTCATGGTGCCTGAAAGCAAGACTAAGTTTTGCAGGAGTAAATGAACAGAGCCACATTTTAAAGTATCCTAGGATCCTCGTTATTGCATTTTCAAGAAAGATGCTTTACCACCTTACCTAAAATACAAATTGGAACTCAGACTGTTGACACCAGTTTTATCTGCATTGTATTTCCAATAAGAATGAATACACCTCATTCTATTCCTCAGTCTACTTGCTTAAGTTTAATGTTTAATATTTCAGGCAAGATGTTTAGCTCTGGTGCATCGTGCCTTTGATATTCATGCACCAGAGACCTGAACAATGAAGAAATCAATTTAAATAAGTTGGGTATTGAACATAATGAATTTTGAAATATTGCTATATACAGGTTTGTGTGCTGCATCCCCATCACAGCTTTCAGCAGAACCTCATTTCCCTTCCATCACAGCATTATCAGTTTCTTTCTATGCTCTCTGTTTCCCCCCTGGCTGAGAGGCAGCCTGTATTGTAGATGCTTCCTACTGAACGGCTGATCTCTGTATGCTGGCCAGCCACTCAGCTGGTCAACACAAGCAGGGAGGTTGTGCTGCAGCCTTCCCGTCGACAGGAGCACTAACTCGCATCTCTCCATTATTCAGACACTGATTTTCACAGAACCTCTGAATGACTGACCTCTATTCTGCAAATGTGCTTGAAATGAGCCAAAAGCTGCTGTAGGAACAAGCAAGATACATAGTCAGCACAGCCAAATAGGCTTTATTTGGTGAAGAAACCACTCTAAAATGTCAGTGCATCACTTAAAAAGTACATTTAAAATCAATGTCAAAATCTATATTGGATTTGGGGTTTTTTGCACCAAGTCCCTTTATGAAACTGATTTTGCTGTATCTAATTATAATTACTTTTCCACAGCAGGCCCCTTTGGCTCAACCAGAATCCCCTACAGCTTCAGCCGGGGAAGACGTTCAGTCTCTGGCTGACTCAATGGACTCGGACCGAGATTCCATCTGTAGTAATTCCAATGGCAATAATGGCAAAAACAGTAAAGAAAAAGAAAAGGACAAACAGAGGAAAGATAAAGACAAAAACAGGACGGATTCAGTTGCCAATAAAATAGGAAGCCTCAGTAAAACCCTGGGAATTAAACTGAAAAAGAATATGGGTGGTCTTGGAGGCCTGGTGCATGGCAAAATGAGCAGAGCCAATTCAGGGAATGGAAAAAATGGTGACACAGTAGAGAAAGTCAAAGAGAAGAAGTCTAAGTCTCGAAAAGGGAGCAAAGAGGAATCTGGACAGTCTGCGAGCACTTCTCCATCTGAAAAGACCACTCCATCTCCGACTGACAGAGCTAGTAACTCACCCATTGAAAAGATGAACACTAAACCCTTCTCTGACAAGCAGTCTGACCCATGGAAGTACAGCACTGACGTGAAACTCAGCCTAAATATTTTGAGAGCTGCCATGCAGGGTGAACGAAAGTTTATTTTTGCCGGCCTTCTTTTGACCAGTCACAGGCATCAGTTCCACGAGGAGATGATAGGCTATTACCTGACCAGTGCGCAGGAGCGTTTCAACGCAGAACAGGAACAGAAAAGAAAGGATGCTGAGAAAAAGGCTGCACTGAATGGGTCATCTAGTAGGAAACTGGAGCCAGAAGCATATTCAAAAGAAAAATTAGAAACATCTCCTCAGGATAGGGCATCACCCGTCTTGCCTCAAAGCCATACAACTCAACTGGTTTTAAAATTTAAAGATCGCACTAGTCCCACTCCTGGGTCGTTTTCTTCACCTAGTAACGGTGCTAAGAAAAGTGGACCCATTCCAGTATCTGCCCACTATAGCCATACGCCACCTGTTCAAAGGCAAAGTGTCATCCATTTGCATGATGTCAACTCCAAGCCATCGAGCTTCCAAGATGATACCTACAAGCCAGTGGTTGGCACCTTAAAAACCTGTGCCACCTATCCCCAGCAAAACAGATCGCTGTCTTCTCAAAGCTATAGCCCAGCCCGGATATCCGGTATCCGCACAGTGAACACAGTGGAATCGCTGAGCTATGCCATGCCTACTGAACACAAGTCTCAGACATACACAAATGGATTCAATACTGGCGATATTAGAGACTGCTTAGAATATGCTGATGAGGATGCTCCTCAGACCTGGTTGAACAATGATAAAAATCAAGGCAGAAGCACAGTTTGCCCAATATATTCCATCCAGCAGAACCGCTGTAAGAAGGAGAACTGTTCCTTTTATGGTCGTCCTGAGACTGAGAATTACTGTTCATACTGCTACAAAGAAGAGTTAAAGCGCAGGGAGAGAGAAAGCAAGGGACACAGGCATTGAGGATTCTTCCGTGACTACTTAGTTTTACCATTTTCTTACTTACAAAGTAAACAGTGTTGAATTGCAGCAAAAGGACTCCTCAAAAAAAGAATAAAGGATTGATGAGTAAATAGTGTCTAGCTTTTCGCTTTTCCGGGGCAATGAGGAAATAATAGGATTAATTTATCATAAAAAAAATTTATTTTCCATTTTGTCAGTGTCTTTTTTACATATACTGGTAAGCTGAAGGGTTGTTTACTCCTTTGTCAGTGCTGTGTATATGTTTGGTCAAAAATTTACTAATGGTGCCTGAATTTACACTGACATCACTCAGGTAGTAGAATGATAGGGGAAAGTCATAATACCGGAGATGTGGTGTTGTAGTAGGGTAGTATCTGCCTTGCAGACATTTGAAATTCTATAGCTATTATGAGAGTATTTTTTCCTCAGTAAAACCTAAATTTTTCATAGCCTTTTTTTTCAGGAGGGTAGTGATTTTACATACTGCACATTTTTAACATGGCAGCATATTGCATTGCTACTAATGTTTGTACTCAATTTAGTCTGAAATTGAATGATTCTGGGAGAATGGGAGTGAAAGGTCTGAATTCATGAGTGCTGTAGCTCTGTCTAATTTTAAGTTCTTACCAGTTATTTCTACGTTTCCATAAAAAAGTAGATTTGAGCCACTTTTATTTGTACTGAATTTTTAAACAGATTTTGTAAAAAATACATTATGACTTGCAGGACTTCACATCACCAAAAAAAACCACATACACAGTATAGTTTTGGGCACCTGAATTTCAGTAGTATTTTCATTGCTGTTAAAATAAAATTAAAATGTAAAAATTTTATTAGATTTGGAAAATTTGATGACCCGCTAGGAAATGCAGGATCATTTTAGAGCTGAATGAACTGCTTGTCAAAGCAAGTGTATTGCATCAATTGATTCCCTTAGCCATTGCATGAATTTAATCATTATTTATTCCTTTCTCAACATTATCAAGTGATAGTTATTGCAAACATAACTACTTCTGAGCCTTTCTTGAAGACTGTTGGCTCCACCTACTTTTGAGTCGTCTCCTAGAGTGAGTTATATACCCGCCAGGAGGTTCCAAGATGGCTATGAAATACCTCCAGTATGAATGGCAACTCCGAGCACAGATTTGCACAAGTCTGATATCCAAATATTTACATAAGTATTTGCAATACTTTTGAAAGTAAAACTTTGCTCGTAGAAACATTTCTGTAAAGCAGACACCGCAAATACTGATAAAGTAGATGTATGACATTAGGAAGTTTTCCTGAATATAGTACTTGCCGTTTTTGCACCCCTCCACCATCGACTGGCATAACGTAGTAAGAGTAGATCTTTAGTGTTGTTACACTTGTAAGCAATGGCTCATTTACTACCTACACTCTTTTTTCTTTTTTTTTTTTTAAAAAAAAAAGCTCATTTTCCACAAATTGGTGAAGTACTGCCTTCAAGACTGCTTACTCTGCCACCTAAAGGCGCAGAACATGAGTTCTGCCTTACTCATTATGGAATAGCACTTTTCTGGCCCACACAGGAAAGACTCTTTGCCAAAGTGTCTTTGTTTCTGATTCTTTTTTGCTGTACCCCAATTTTTACTCTTGACACAGGTGGTATCATTCCACTTGCATACAGTTAATCCTAGTTACGAGTTAGGACGAGAGGAAATGGCCTCAAGTTGCGTCAGGGGAGGTTTAGACTGGACATCAGGAAGAATTGCTTTACCGAAAGAGTGGTTAGGCATTGGAACAGGCTGCCCAGAGAGGTGGTGGAGTCGTCAACCCTGGAGGCGTTCAAAAAAGGTATAGATGTGGCACTCCAGGGCCTAGTTTAGGAGTCATGGTGGTGTTAGTTGATGGTTGGACTTGATGATCTTAGAGGTCTTTTCCAACCTCTATGATTCTATGATTCCATGAAACCAAGCCCAAAGTAGTCTGTGAAACAAGATACACAAACTTATGCTGACGTGTACTGGCTTTCAGGAAAAGCACTTAAGCTTTTGCTAATGTCCCACTGAAATTTGTGGAACTGAGCACATACTTAAAATTGACCATATGTTTACGTTTTCTGCTGAAGGGGAGGTTTGAAGAATAGTTTCAAAGTAAGTCCATTAGCCACTCCTAAAAAGTCATCGTCTTTGCCATGTTAGCTGTTCCATGAATCCAGACCTGTACTTTGTATTTCTTGCTGTATACTGAGCATACACTGAATGTTACTGAATTTGCATTCCTTCATAAAAGGGAAGTATTGGTATGCCTAATGAGAGGTTAAAACTCCACGTGACTTCTGTCCTTAAGGTAAGCACATTCTAAAACCCATGTCTCCGGTTGCGTATGCTGGTGAGCAGTGTCCTTTTTTGGTTAACTGTTGTGGTTACATGTAAGTTCTCATTGCCAAAGAAATCTGTGATTGCAGATTATACTAAAACAAGCCAGATCATGTTAAAATGAATCAAATACCATACTTGATGGTATTTGTTGCTGATACTGAGAAAACTGACAGGATAAAACTTCATGAAAAAAAGAAATATTTAAGAATTCTTAAAGCATTAGAGTAGCAGTAGCATTTGATACCCTGAGAATTGCTTCTGTGTAAAGTTGTGCTTAAGAAATATTACATTAGCAGCAAACAACACCAGCCCGTGCATTTAAGTCAGTTGTATCCTTTCTGAATGAGGAAAAAAGTAACAGGACACATGTAAAAATAAGCAATTACCATGACAATTTGCTGTTGCCCATTTTTCAAAGGAGTTGTTTCTATAGTATGTTTTTTAAGATCTACTACTCACAAAAGAAAGAGGTTTGCAGCTGGGCAATATTTAGATATATTACTCTGTTCTAAATTATTGAATAGATTGTACCTGTATGCTAGCTTATTTTGAAAAATTAATTGGTCTTCTGAATAATAATAGGCTTGTCTGTATAGGATACCAAACTTCAGTGTTCACTGTCATCCTCAAGTCACTCAGATATTTCCATAAATATTTATCATTACTGGATTGCTCATTTAAAAATATCTGTTATATGAAATACTGACAGAACACTTTTTAGTTGTGCCTGTTTCCTCAGAATCCTTTTCTTGGTATAATTTTTTTAATGTTGCTGTTTTCTTTTAGAACTCTCTTCAAATATCCCGCTATTTTCTTGTCCCTTAACATTTGATATTGAAAAGAAGTTGTAGGCCTACAACACAATTTGTTAGTTAAAATCTATCCATCTTTTCCTAGTCGTTGTCCTTTTTTCTGGATAAGTAATACTGTGATTTATTTATTTTTTTTCTTTTTTTTTTTATTTCTGAGCTATTTGTGGCAGTTGTCTAAAGGGGATACCATAGTTGGTATTAAACAGTCCAAACATGCAGCAACAGTGCCTCCTCCTGAAGAAGTGATTGTCCCATTAAAAGAAGAGTCTAGCTATAAGAGGGAATTTTCTACCTCTTTTTTTCAGAGAGAATTCCCAACTGCTCATGAGTTGCATTCACTAGCACTTAAAGAAATTGTGTCATTCCTTAGCTAGGTATGAGAGGGAGTAATCTTCAATTGTATTTTTCTGTTGCACTAAATGGCTAAGCTTTGACTGCTCTCTTGGTTTATTTTTCCTTACATTGAAAGCATATGTAGCCCACAGGCCAGCAAGTCCTTTTCTGTGCCTGATCTGCCCTCTCTGTACCTTCCAGAGCTTGTTAGAGTTACCATTTAGTCCCAGCTGTACAGAAATCAGTTTTGGTTTTGGAGGACCCTGTTCATTTCTTCTGTTAGTTCAAATGGCTGCAATACACATGCATATTTTTGCATTTGTGCGTGCTTTTTCCCCCCTCTCTTCTTGATAGTGATTCAACAGTTATCGCTGCTGTCCAGATTTCAAAAGTACAGCCTAAATTCTGGGGAGGCTACGCCAAAATCACCAGGAGATGTTTAGGTTGGAGGAAGCTGGAATTTTTTTAGTATGTGAATGTGCAATTTTTCTAATTTAAAAAAAGGCTTAAACCTATTATGCAATTTTTTGACTTTGTTCATAAACTCTCATACAAAGGTCTGTTCGTAACAGAGGACGCCTGTAATACATAATGGGTTTCAGTCACACTTTATATTAAAGTTCCATTTAAAATGCTTTATAAAGAGTTAATAAACTATTGGTAGACTTTACAAGTATTTTTTCAGATGTGGGTATCAGTGGTAGCATATGGCTAACAGGCAGCTCATTCAGAAGGTGGTGGTGGTGTAGATTATCAAAAGTAACTTCAGATATTTTGGATTTTAAAACAATCGATTAACCTTTTGTTATTATGGTTCATTAAGCTTTATAAATGCAATGGAAATATAGTGTGTGACCCAGCTTTCTTTAGCAATCAGTTCCTTCTTCCTAAATCAAAGGTAACATTAAGGGGATCAGTGAAAGAAAGATGCTGGACTTGGAAAGTTTTGCGTTGCTTATTTCTTACGAAGTCTAAATAGGCCAAATGAAGTCTTTAGTCGTCTTTTCTAAAATTGCAAAACTCATTATGTGAGCAGTATTACTTGATACAGAAGGTATTGAGGAAGGACGCTTAACGTGGATTTGCGCACCGTTTGACTGCAGATCAAAGCAGTCTCCTGAGGCAATAGCAGTTCTTGTACACATAGGCATATTCAGGGTAATCTACTTCTCGTGTGATCAATGTCTATAGATATAAAAAATGCACAGCACAGATCTGACAAAATACTGCCCTCTAACTCTGATTCTGCAAACGGTACAGTGGTGCTCAGCTTCACCAATATGAATAGTCTCTCTGACATCAAGGAGACTGCTTATTTTCAGAAACTTAACTGTTAAGAAAAAGCATAAGCGTTTGTGGGATCAAGGCCTGAGCCTTTAGCCGGTGTTTGTTCCCCTCAGGCTGCCTGACGTTACTCTTCCAATGAGAGAATCGATGAGAAATTTGCCTGAGGAGTAGAGGGAAGCCTTAGGCCTCTTTGGGCTAAATCTGCTGTCCTCTGAAATCTGTGGGCAGAATCCTGTTGGTAGCGGGTGCTTCATGGACACACAAAATACTTGCAAGCTGGATGTGAAAGTAAAGTACAAGCTAGTAAGGGAGTAAGGTCTTCACAACACTGGGAATGATTTTCACAGGTAAAAACCCACATGTTAATAGAAGCCCCAATAATCTCAAATAAGCATAGGTCCAGAGAAGCGAAGTAACTGATGCTGATCATAGATGGCTTTTCGGCTTAGTGTATTTTAAGTCTCTGTCAGTGTATTTGAAGAGTGTTTGGTTTAGGGTATGGCAGCTTACACAGAGGATCACCAAACAGTATATAGCGTAGAATTGAAATTATTTCAGTAACAGACACTAGTATCTATTTTAATTTGCACATTAATTCCCAGTGTATATGACTAAAATACTATATTATTAAAAATGAGAGAAAACAACACAGCGGTGTTTGTAAGTATGTTCTGTTTGTAGACTTAAGGCTATGTTATGTTGGAATTTTACAAGCTAAGTTTAAATTGTAATATAGAAATTATTTTTATATTATTTTCAAAATATGCTATAGAGCAATATTTTGCGCCTTTATTATAAAGAGGGTCATCATTTTAGTAGGTTACCTTCAGAAATGCTGGTAGAAGTTAACCATGAACAGAAAGCTTTGTAAATGTACTTGTTGTTTCTAACTGCTCTGTCTGTTGTGCACATCTATATCTAATGCAAGTTGAATATACAAATTTTTTTTAATTGAAGAGCTTTAATTTTTTCTTTATTTATTTTGGTACAACAGCATCCCTCCCTATTTAATTCCACTCTTCCTTCCAGTCCCTACCAATAGCCACTTTTATAAGCAGCTTCTGAATAAACATTCATCTAGAAAGTTTTCTTACCAAATGAAACATTTCTGCACAGATATTGATAACACACCCTGAGTCCACTGGAGTAGGATTACTTTGCTTTTTTTAAAAACAGAATCAGAGATTTATTACTCCTTCAAAATGAAAATCAAGAATTACTAACCAGTGCAATCGTTTAGGATCTGTGGGAAGAAAATCACTCTAGATCATAGAAATGTCATCTTCTAATTGGCAGATACATTGTGTCTTAATATGCATTAGCTTCTTGCAGATTAAAGTGTTCAGATTTTATTTCTTCATAGTTCTTTGTACTCTACGTATGAATTACTGATGAACTGCGCAAAAAAGACTTTGCAAACTAATGCATATGTTAAGTTAGGAGTCAGTGTAGTTTTTAAAATTCCATAACTTTTCTGGTTTAGTTTGTTGGGTTTGGTTTGTTCGGTTAAGAATTACTATTAAGGTATGTACTGCAACCAAAACTTTCAAATCTGGATGCCTAACGTTAAGATTCTGCATCTAGGTTTCTCCTATTAGACAGACTGGTTTTAAGATGTACCAAGCATCAATTTCTGTGGGAGCAAAAGCTCTTTCTTGGTTTCAGAAAATCAAGGGAGCATTACTCCAACACATATTCAGGGCTTTTCTTTATTAGTCTACACTTCTTCTCAGTCAATGGAATTTACATTTTCTCTTTAGCGGTTTTCCATGTGTGAACAAATAATTGGGCTTATTCATAAAGTGATTGCCTGAATGTGGAGAGACTTGCCTTGTACCAAAACACCATATAATTGTCCATTTAACTGTTGCATTCTTAATGGGGCTAGTGTATTCCACTGATTGGGGAGGGGGGGGGATAGAAGACCTTTTTTTCTTGGATATCGTGATCACTATGTTTGTTTAGGTTTTTTTCCTCTCAAGTGAATATGCTGTTCTGATTGATGTTTTATCTCCCATTACCTGAATGCATGTACTGTACCAAGAGAATTGAAATGGCTGATGCACATTTGCACTGTGGAACACGCGATATGGGTAAAAGCCACTGTGTTCCAAACAGCCTTAAAATTATGACTCTCTAGGGACTGAGAGTCACTTAACTGGATGCAGCCTCTGTCCCACTTCCTCATTTAACCATGACTGTAAAACACTCTAGCCTGCTGTAGTCTACGTAACTGTAATCTTCAACCTGTAATCTTAAAAGAAATTTTTCTTTTAAAAAATTGTAATTCTTTGATAAGCGTCAGTGTGCCAGGAAACCTTAGTCGAAAGAGGGGATAGGGGTAAAAATAGAGAGACAATGGTAGCTAGTGGAGTAACCATGGCACCAAAATACTAAAAAGAGAGAAAACAGTTAAGCTGTATCAAAAACTATTTCCTGTCAAGGCTGGAAGTTTTGTAGATCTTCCTGTATTCTGGGAAAACAGAGAAATGTTGTTTTGCCATTCATCTCTGCATCTAAGGTAGTCTCTTACTTTGCTGCAGAGGTTTGCTATTGCGGAAGAAGGGAGAGAAAAATGGCAAGTTTTCTTCCCTCTTAAACAAAGCAAGTTCTACTCCAGTGGCAGAATATCTGAGATTGCAAAAGTATGATCCAATGTTAGAACTAAACAGTGCCTAAC
>WAAD01010063.1:34767-92710 GCA_013389945.1 Fregata magnificens | reverse complement strand
GAAGGGGGGGGGGGGGGGGAACTTAAAGAATAAGCTTGTATGATAGTGACCCAGTTCTTCCTTTGTTCACATGCAAAATCAATATAAACATGAAAATGGAATTACACTGGAGTTGCACTTTCCCTCTCAGGTAAGCTGAGAGGTACAAGCCACCTTTTTAGGTAAATGCCATGTAGCTGCTTTGCCACAGAATAAAATTAGAACCACTTGGCACAGAAACTTTGCCTGATGAAGCCTGACAGTACGTCGGGAGCCTGAGAGGCATGGCCAACCTAGCCAAAACAAAGCAAATCTGGTCATTCTTGCCTTTAAAACAGATACAGTTCATTCTGGACCGTGGTGTCTGAACAGTATCTTTGCGGTAAAGATGAAGTGGAACACTGCTTGTCATTTGCCTCCAGGTTTAAGTAACACAAAGCCTCTTCCCCATGCTTTTGGTTAAAATACACAGGAGATGTAGCAGCAAAACGTGGCATCTCAGGCTCAGAGAATGCCCTATGTCTCCTTTTAATGGGCTTGCAATCAGGTATGAATTGAAACACAGCCATGTGGGCGTGATAGAAGCGCTCTCGTCTCTAAACTTCGCAAATTGTGTGCACTTATGTTTTAATACTAAGAGAAATTAAGCAATGATTTTACTGTTTATTTGCTCAAGATTGAGTACTGTAAATACGGTCTTTGTATAATGCTCATAGTTCGTGTACAGTACAAAAAATGGTTTTCCCTTGGAGCCGCTCAAAGAGATCTGCATGCGCGTGATACCAATCTCTATTCATTCACTATATGCCAAGGAGAACAAACAGGATTTAAGCCTAGATTAAAGAATGAATGGAATTAGCCACGTAGACCTAAGCAGCTAGGAGTTCCCAACCGTGGTATTCCAGGCCAGCTTTGACAATTTTGTATAAAACTCTATCCCAATGATCTAGATTAGGTTTGTGCTCTTTCCTGGGGAGGAGCAATTACTTCTGTGGCTTTTCCAAGCCCATTGCTCTTACCCTGCCAACTCCTTGTTGCATTCGTAATGTGTCTTACCATGATTCAGCTATGAAGCAGTTTTTCAAATCTATGTAGAGCTCTTGTTTTCTTTTTGGAATCCGTGTAGAGCTTTATTTTGCATTCAATTTTAAGACGTAAAATACTATTACAAACTTTTCATGATGCCTTGAAGTTGACTGTTGGGTGGCTGAAAGACTTTGTTCTCCTTGGAAAGCCTTGTTCTTCCTCATTGATTCTTGTGACTAACATTTTTGTATGGAAAAAGTTGAATGAAACATTGACAATATCAATGCTGTTTACATGTAGTTTCTGCCATTAGGTATACTTTATCTTTTTTTCTTACACAATTCTGTGTTGTTAAAACCCAATGCCTCGCAGATACGGGCAAATCTTGAAGGACAGTCTGAATTATTATACACAAAAGGTATATGTAGCTAATTCGTCATAACTTTACTATTACTATTGTATAATATGCCCTCCCCAAATTGTACGTCTTTTTTGCTATTGCTAACATTTTTCCTTTCGTCTTCTGCTTCCTTAGACAAATTCTAAAGCTCTTTTTCCTTAAAGCCTGTGGTAGATCTTCCAGTAAAGAAGATTTGGCTTTCTCAGTTCAGTTTGCATATAAGAGTGGCTTGTCTCCCCAAACAAGAATTAAAATAACACAGATGTCACACCCTTAGTTTATAGAAGTTCATGTACTCCTTAACTGAGGGTGTCTGTTCAATTGTAACCAAAGCTAATTATATAAAGTTTAAAAAATCAGGACAGGTAATGCGACCCTTTCTAATAACCTAGCAAACTCAGCATTTTTAAAACTGTAGAAATGTACAATAAATGTATTTGCACTTGAAGTCCATATTTCCAAGAAAGATAGCAGTTGGCTCTCGCCGGGGCTTAAGTAAATGTTAATAAGGAATAAAGCAAGTCTCACTGATTTTCTTTGGCTAAGAATTCAGCTGCTTGGTAGTCATAACATCCTTCTCATTTTTCAGAGTCTGAGCTTGAGTTTCTTGTTGTCTTCTATAAATTTATACTATTTTAGCAAATGTTGATTTAGGATTTCAGTAAACAATATAATAGATACATCAGAAATTTATTTAAAGCTGAAGTGACTTTTCAGGTTTCTCTGTGTTTGACCATTTTCATGCAAAACTTTTATCCTGTATGAAAGGAGTGAATTTATCTTTTCCCATTCCCTTCCCTATTCATAATTTAAAGACTCGATTGGTTGCAGTCACTTTGGTCTGCAAACAAAACAGTTGATCAGTTTTAAGCTGACTGCTATATCATGTTTAAATCCCTTGTTCAAAAGAAACAGGAGCATTAATTAACATTAAAGGATAATGAATATTTTTTGTTGTGAAAAGTGTGAGTTCTTGAGAACCTTTTCTACATGCAGTTTTCATTCAAATTCAATTTAAATGTCATTTTTAATCTGATCCATACTTTGACAAAGATGATGTGTAAGAGCTGTTTTTAGCAGTTGGATTGTTACTTTGTAAAGTATTAAAGCACTAAACCAATTTTTGCAATAGGTAGTAAAACTTGCTTATGTTTTGAAAAACTTCCAGTTATAACTGTTGCACTTTTTATAGCAGAACTGTATTTAATTTCTTTCTTTTATGAAAGATTACTCAAAGTAACTGATAGCTCTGTAATCTGTGTGAATTGGCTTCTCCATTATTTGAAACTGAGAGAAGCTACAATGCCTATTCAATAAAATTAACTTATTTCTAAAGTATCCATTTGCTTGAATTCTTGTTTGTGCTTTTTTTGTACTCTCCTCAGTGTTACGCTGGGGAAACACTGAAGCCTAGAAAAGAAACAGGGGGCATGCCGCGAACCCGGGGGGGGTTAATTGGCTCATCACAAGCTTTTGTTCTGCTGCCATAAAGTTCACTCTGTTTGATTTCAAGATCAATTTGCATAAATTGGATAACTCTGACAATCAGGCAAAAGCCAGAAATCAGGCACTGCCAGGCCTGTTCAGCTTCCGTTTTTACAGAGTATTCCTAGTTCCTAGGCTCCAAAGGCAGAAGGCCCCTCCGTGCAAGGAGGGGCAGTGCTGCTGTGCCGCCGTGCTGCTGTAGGACGGGCTGGGCTCTCATTGTCGCTGTTACCGTCCTCAGGAATTCTACGCCTCTGTAATCGGGCGGCAGGCAGGATATTTGTCAAACAACTATTTTTGAGCGACAGTGTTTCTTTAGAGAAATCCCAAGTGCTGAAGAAGTCATAGTAACATGGTAAGTTGTTCCAATAGTTAATTAGCCATTTTTTAAAAAACTTTTGTTTCTAACCTGTATTTGCCTAACTTCCAGTTTCTGCCTTTGGATCTCATTTCACTCCTGCCCGATTGAGGAGTTGTCTGTTGCCCTTGAATTGCTTGTACCCTCTGATGGGGCCATCCCTTAACCTTCTCTGTGTCAGGTTAAGCAGATGGGGCTTTCCAAGGCTGTTGCAAAGGCATATGTCCAGTTCCTGGAATGTAATCTTTCTCATGCCTGTGCTTCAAGTCTCCTCCAGCCTTTTAACATCTCCCTTGATCTGCAGATACCTGAATTAGACTGAAAGCTTTTTGTGAAATCCACTCCAGCTCCAACAGGAATTAATTCAGGCAGAGACTGCTGCAGACTGTATTAGACAGCCTACTCTTCTAAATTAGGCTCTGATTCTATGTAAGAATTGATAGCGTCTGCATTTCAGTGCAAGTTTATTTCCTAGCGGAAATTACTGTATATTTATTCACAAAGATGTCTTTAGTCTTTCTGGCCATAAGATGTCCAAGGAACTCTCATTCAGCTGCTCTTTGATCTAGTATTTTTCAGAGTCCTTGCTTCCTGAGCTAGAGTCCTCCATCTGGTGAGTATAGCCAAGTTGTTGGGTTTTTTCCCTAAATGTCTGAGTTAGTTTTGATTGTATCAAACACACTTGGTTTGTTTGTATCCAGTTTACTGAGCAATCCAGATTACTCTGTATTAGCATCCAATCATTTAATCCCCTAATATTATTAATAATTATTTTAAGCACTTTCCCCTGGTGATTGATAAAACTATTAGTTAGTATAGGGCTGGCCCTCTCCTGAGGCAGTGGAATGGTGATTAATTATTTATCAGTTAAACTTCCAACCTTTTCAAGTAATCTAGAAAGGTTTGCCAGGTCCTATTTTTTATAACATAATACTGACTTTATTTATTTTACCCTTCTTTCATTCTTGATTCAAGTTCCGTATTAACCATTTTATTACTGTGCCTGTGTTCACAGCGCACATTTACCTTCAATAGTTGCTGTTTGACATCATCTTGAATTTGAACTGGGGCTAAATCAGATAGTAAAATAGTTTGGTGGGGGGAGATAAAAGATCTTTGAAGAGGTCTACCTGTTCTGCAGATCCCAAAGGTCTCCACCTACTGATATGCCAACCTGCTGTGAGGATTTCCTTTCTTCCTGGTGCAAACATACTGTACCTAAAGACCCTAAAGCTGAGGGTCAGCACGCCTAACTCAGTAGAGGTTATGAACTTGCTCAAATCTGTGCATTTGCTGAAGAGTTTTCTTAACTGGCATGACTAGTTTCTAGGAAGATGGTTCTTAAATATAAGGACATTGTAGTATTAAACTGGCTGATTGATACTGGAATTATTTTACCTTTACTGCAGTGTTACATGAAATAATTCTTGTGTACTCTTTTTGTGTTTATTTAAAGGCCACAAGCATGCAATTTGTTCAATATGATCAGATTCCTGGATCCTTCTAGAGCTTGATCAACTCCAGGAGGGCTTCAGGAGAACACAGGGCGGACTTGCTTGCAGAACTGGAATTTATACTCAAGAAACACTTTGAGACTTCCCTGGGGGAAGGACATTAAAGCAACATAAGGCTTTACTTGTTGAAATCTAGCATTGGTTGGCCTCCCTGACTGGCATCCTGGCCAAAATCTGAACATTCGGATTTCCTCAGCTTGTTTTGGAGATTTGTTTCCTTTTCACTGTGTCACACATGGACGAGTGTTCAGTCAATCCAGATGTTTGGAAAATAGCATTTTAATTTATGCTGCTTGTCACTAACCTCTCTTATAAAAAGTTTTAAAGAGGAAAACCAGTGTTAGTAAATAATTACTTCCTTCGGGTCACCCTGTCAGGTGGCTCTGGGGTGAACCTCCTTCTCTGACGGCTTGCTTACTGCACTAACCTGCACTGCGGTCACCTCTGGACAACTGTTACCGGTTAACCATCTATTGCTGTCCTGCTGTGGGGATGCAGGAAGCAGTGTTGGTATCACATACCACTGCACAGAACACTGGTGATGTATGCTTATTTTTAATAGCATATAGTGAAAATTTGATTTCTTAATGAAAAGAGAGGAAATAGCCCACATCTGCAGGGTGCTGATAAAAAGGAATTCTCCCCAGCCTGTCAGCTTTGTCGTAAGTGATTCCAATTTTCTTCTGTGGCATTTTTTTCCTCACCAAAGTAACTAGCATTTATAGTTGATTTCTGGTAACTTCAAATCCTATCCAAAAAATTACATAATTTACTCCTAATGTTGTCATCTTCGCTACAGGAAAAATTTTTTTTTTTAAATTTTCATTTGTTTGATTTCTACGCAGATGGTTCGGTTAAACTCCATGTGTAACTAGAAAATATTTCTAAAAAGCAGTGTTTTTTGGAGCTCCCATGTGAGTCAGATTTCTAAACCTTGCCGTTTATAAGATCAAGAAATTTCAAGAAAGATTACTGGCTGGGTAAACTTTACCCCTAGAACTGGAGGGCAGCTCTGAAGCCAGAACTGTTAAAAAGCATATCATATATGGGTTATCTGACTGGATTTTAATACTGCAAATAGTTCAATAAGTAACTGGCTCAAAACCAGAAAGGTTTTACAAAATTAACCATATGTAAGTGCATACTTGGTTTTACTTCATAGAGTTGTGTTCTACTTCCTGTGGTCTCCTTAAATCTATGTATCACTCTGAGTTGTCACCACATTTGAAAGACTCTCTCTACTTATAATTGCAATGTTTTTCTTCATGTAACCACATTTGCAAAAAAAAAAAAAAAAGGTGCATTTTAAAGAACGAATTGAGTACCTTTCCCCAAAACTCCACCTAACTTGGATGCCTTGCTGAAATAAAGCCGTTAATATTGTTAACTCAGAGGAAGCAAAATGAAAGTAGTTCAAGCAACCTAACATAGCTATAAAACTCAGATTGAGAGCAAGTACCAGTCATGTCGGAAAAATTTAGTTTCTCCTCCCTGTTGTAGGGGCTGATTTTCCCTTGTCTAATTTCAGTGTACATCGGAAATGGTGACAATGGAATTGCACCATTGAAAAGCATCTCTGTCACAGTTACCTCATGGGAAGAATGAGTCACAGATCAGGGGCATAGTGTAAATGGAGAGTGCATTGCAGGTGTTGCCCCTCAGGGTCGATAACCTAGAAACAAAAAAAAAAAAGGCCAGAGGTAGGTAGAGTGGAGAACTTGGAGAGGCATAAGGATCCTAAAACAGAAATAGAAACTGTGGCTGACGTGCCAGCTGTGTGCCTCCTAGGAGGGACGATGAAGACTTTAAGGAGAAAGCAGACTTTACGGGGCTATGCTGGGAGCTGATAATAATGGTTTTCAGGACAGCTAAACAGCTAATCTAAACTCACAAAGTGCTGTGAATCTAAGACAAAAAATGAACAAAAATATGATTATTATTACTGTGACCATTGCGTTTGCCCAAATGTCTAGCTATGTGCAGCATAAGAACTAAGAGAAATCTGATTGATGAAGCAAAGGCCAAGGCAGTTACCCTGAGCTCCTAGGGCTGCAGAGATTCCTAAAGGATTCCTGGCCTCCCTCTGTTGTGCCCCATTTTACACTCGTAAGATGAAAATACTGTCTTTCTGCACAGAACAATGTGAAGTCACTCTGTTCACTTGAGAAGGTCACAGAACCATCTGAATAGAAAAGCCATGTGTCCCAGTGCTGTGCAGAATAATACTGAATTTCCTTTTTGCGTTCTACAGCAAATCATCTTCAGGATGCCCTCAAAGGTTGAAAACTGTTGGAGTGACTGGAATGACAGCAAGGCAGACCCAAGCATCCATACCTCTTATGCAAGATTCAACGTCATGTAAGTTGTGGTATATTCAAGTTTCTTTGAAAGGTAAAATACCACACATTAGACTTCATCTGCCAATTATAATAAAAACCCCTGATCATTGAATTTGAGTAGGAAGGCGATGGAGCAAATGGCAGTGGCTAGTGTAAGACCCAGTTATTAATACACTTCAATTAGTAAGTATGTGAGTATATTTACTATAGGTAGACCAGAGAAAGCTGCCTACATAAGGCCCTGCCTATGTAAGATGGGTAGGAGCAGCAAGTAAGCTCTTTGGCATGGTTACAGAGAGAGCAAGCATTGTCTGGCCCCATGAAATCTGTTGTTAAACCTCACGGATGATCCTTACTTCCACAAGTCAGCGTCCATGCGGTTTGAGATCGCATTAGATCAAACCTCACTCCTCCTGAGGCAGATGCTGCTGTCAGCTCAGTATCTTGTCACCTGCTCCGTCCCGGCTGCCTCTTCCGCTGCGTGAGCTGCCCCAAAAGGTCACCAGGTGCTTCTGCCCCATAGCAAATGCTGACAGCACAGGAAGATAGATCTTCACAACAGCCATTTTATATGCGCTTTCTGTTGCTTCTGTGTGTCCCCAGCACAGTAGTTTTGGCATACTGATAAACATAATACAAGAAAGTCCCATTAGATTTGAAGTTCAATTTCCTGCCTAGACAATCTGGAGGAGTTTCGATTTCTCTGCTCTAGAACTGAACTTGAGTTGAAGGTAAGTACAAAGCATCGGAATTAGTAAGGATGGGAATGTAACTTCAGGGGAAAATTCCTCTCTCTCTTTTTGCAATGCTTATGGGTAACGTTCTCCAAATGACGCAATTTATGTGAACAGAGAAGAACCCGGAGTATAATTTGGTATCAGAGTCAGTTGTAGAATCTGTTATTGACTTCTTGTCTTCTGCACAGTATTCCAGGAAAACATAAAACTGGCAAATGTACCCGTCTAGGGGATTTTAAATGTTGCCAGAAGGTTCGTGTAAAAAAATGCTGCTTTTCTTCTTTAAAGAAAGGTTTTTAACTTAAGAAATTACAAAGAAAAAAAGGAAGTAGTTTCCGGACGTGAACTCAAATTATGGATGTGTGACTACATAAAATAACCAACTACTCCCTGACTTTTTCAACAAAATTTAAACAGCTCCATAGCCCTTTCTTTTTGAAAAGCTGACACATGACTTGTGTTGATAATCTTCCGGAATTTCTGGCTTCTAGCTGGGATTTAATACAGTAACCAACACTTTGCAGAAGGCTGGTTAGTATGTTACCAAGCATGTTATAAATTTGCTATCAGAACTAAAGAATTTGTAGGGTTCAGAGAGCGGGACACATCCACAAAGGAAGGCAGCTCTGAGGCAGGGCCGTGCTTATAGGCAGACGGCGCTAATTCTGCTCCAGCGTCCAGATCTTTTATCCGGAGCAGAATCTGGCTAAGGAGGAAAGCGCCCATCCTGTGTTCATGTGGGCTCCATGCGTGTGTGTCTGTGAGGTACCTACTGATGTCGATGGCAGTGGCTGTTGTTAGGTACTTGTCACCTGAGAGCTGGATGAACTCACTGAGCTCATTTTCCATGTGCATTAAATCTACGGCTGTCTGAAGGCCTTTGAGGTATTTTCTGTGCCTCTGACCTAGATTTGGACAGTCAAGACGGGGCTATGTATCTTTATAACTGATAAAACCTCTGCTGCAACCAGTCCGCTTTGCCTTTGGCTTCTGCTGTTCATACAATGACTATCGGTTTTTGATGAAATTATCAGAGAAGCCAGGAGTTCATTAGCTGCAGCATAAATATCTCATGAATCTGGGCTTCTAAGATTTGTGGACAATACTGCTGTAACGTTTGATTATCAACAGTAATTGAAAGTAAATACAAAATATAAATGCTTCAGCATCACTTTTACTGTATAGTGCTTCCTACCATTAAAATGTGGCTAGCACCAAGTAGTTCAAATGTTCACTACCCTGTCACACCTGCAAACCTTTTTAAAATTAGAAGCACTATTCATTAGAAAAGACACTCTGTAGCATGTCCTTATTCTTCCAATTGTTTTATCGTTCATGGGAGATGACATTTACCTCCCTGAGCTTAGAAATAAACAGATCCTCATCCAGCTGGTTTGCAAAGAGGTTCTGTGTAATTAGAGACGTGGGGGCAAGCGTTTATCAGGCAGGAAAGGTATGATTAGGAAATTGCACTGAATAATTTCCAGGGATTTTTCCTAGCAACAACCCTTCCCAGACCGCAGTCATGCTTACAGGAAATGGCAGTTCTAAGTCAAAAAGATAACTTTTGTCTGATACTGCCCAAAGCAAAGAGGCAACTCTCTTTAGAGGAACCTGAAATGGAGGTACTGCTTTAGATATTGATTGCTGCCCCCTGACGTGTTCCACTTCTGTTAGATATTTCACACCAATGTTCCCTGTGGTGTCAGGAATTTACAAGCTGGGCTCAGTCTAAGGTGAGGTGACCCCTACAGTATAAAAATTTGTGTGTGTAACAGTGAATGTGGATTGTGGTGTAGGGAGCCAGAGTGTTTTTCCTTGGAGGAGAGCGAAGATGCCATTCATGTCTGTGTTGATTGCAAGGTGCTGTGCAGAAGATGCTGAGCAGGCAAGCAAGGAGGCCCTGCTCTGAAGCAGTTGCTGGTCGGAGTGAGATGGGATGTGAACACATGAACAAAAGATGACTGAGGAAACACTTTTTTCTTCCACAGGCAATGGTAATATTAACACTGATAGAAGACTGTGTCGTAAGGCAGAGGGATGTGAATCTAAACCATTGCTATCAGTAAAATAATAGCTGAATTTTGAAAGCATTGCAGATATTGTTCCATCATGTTTTGGCTCCTGTATCCAAGGGGGCAGGGTTTTTTTCTGAGAACCTCCCATCTTAGTTCATAAAACAGGTTTTCTAGCCTTATAATAGCCCTGTACTTAGGCAGATTACTTTAAGGACCTGGTGAGGGTGCTATGTAACTTGGCTGGGATTTTTCTCTTACTGCATAACTTCATGCACAGAACTGGGCAGAGCCTGTGCCAGTTGCTCTTGAGGTCCCAGCCAGCCCCTCCCAAAGCCAGATTGCAACATGCAGAGAAGCTGCGAGCCTAATCACAGCTGAGAGCTATACAAAAACATAGGCAGAGTACAGCTGCGTTTTAAAGCTGGGCATTCAGCTGTGCCTTCACTCCTATTTAATAACAGTGAAGTGGTAAAGCACTGTCTTCTTGAAATGCTTCCCCTCTCTTAGCAAACACCATGTAACATGCAATTTTTACAGTGACTTGTAGCATATTTTTACTCCTGAAATATAACCCTTCCTTTTTAGTCCTCCTTGATCATAGTGATTTTGTGGAGAATACCAAATTTTCCATTCTTGGACTTAAAGCTTGATTTTTTTTCCGTATTTCCTTCGGCATTAATTATCCAGCCTACAAATAGACAGGTGGAGTCCAAAAATATCCAGTGGAGCCTTAACGGAAGGTTTCTTACAGGGAAGCCAACAGCCAGACCTGATTTATTCACCCCGTCTTGTTGTTTGTGCAGTCCCACCCTCCACCCGGTCCCTGTTTCCCGGGCTTGCCTCTTGTTCGCTCACCCGGGTTATTCAGTACAGCTGCTTGCGAGGGCATGGTAAGGGGAAACCAGCCCTTACCCAGTCTTCAGGGAAGGTTGCAAAAGCTGGGGAGTGCTGTCGCTGCTTTCAAACCCTCAGGCCCTGAGAGCGACTCCTCTCCCGCAGGGAGGAAGGTGGATATAGGTCATTTCTTTTGAGGGATCTGCCAACCTGCTCTGTCTTCTGCAGCCAGCCCACGCCTGCCGCCCGGGAGTGCGTGCGTCTCCCTTGGCCCCAGCCCTGCGAGCTGGGGGCCGGGCTCGCTGCGGTGGCAGAGGAGGGATTGGCAATCCTGAACAAAACTTTCTTCTTCCTTCTTCCTGTCAAGTCATCCTATTCCCCCCAGCGGGCTGCAAACGGCAGATTGTATGGCAGCCCCAGAGTGGGAAAGCTTCGGATTTGTTTTATGACTTCCAAAGTCAACAAAAAGGTTGCATGTTAAACCAGACCTGTAAGGCCTTGCAACTTCATGGGACCTTATTGTCTGTAATATCAAAGGGTTTGAGATAGTTCTCAGCACAGTAATAGAGGCTAAAGGAAGAAGCAGAGAGAATGGACTCGTCTCGGGTCTGATCCGCGCTGATTCTGCATTTTGGTGTAGGAAGTCTCGATACAGCCTGCGTTTGAGGCCAGGCACTTGTGGGGGTGCCCAACTCATTACCCTCCTCTGGGAAGATCATAGTTGTGATGGTGATTTTTAGATATATGTGAGCCTCCGAGTGCAGCATTTTGAGAGAGTCCCAGACTGGCATCTTTTTTGCAGAGGATCGGGCATGAGGCTTGAAAGAAAAATTGCAGGGTCTTTGAAGCGCAAAGCTTTGAAGTTTAAAAAAGCCAGCAAATTCCTGTTGCAGTTCACTGTCTGGAAAATCTGGAAGGTAAGACTTTTCACCAAAGAGGCTGGCTAAAATATTTAAAAGTAACAGACTGGGGAGGTGTGGCTTTCATATTTTAACTGTTTACGCAGTGGTGGAGAAGGTGAACTTGGTTCAAAAAGTGCGTACCAAACAGCATTGTCGGTCCACGCCTTGTTTCTCTTCCACTCGGAGGCTTTGAGTCTGTTCAGATCGCTGATGTAAAATGCGTGTGTGGTGGAAGGGGGAGGGAGGAATTTCTCTCTTCCCGTTGCTATTGTGTTTTGTTATGTTTTGTGTCTGTTCAGTTTGTCTCCAGGATCAGAGAAATGACTCAGAAAGTTATATCCACAGTAGGAGAGCATGGGAAAACACAAACATTGGTCTCTTAAAGACGTACAGTCCTGTTTATTACACACTGACATGCCTTACCTTCTAGTCTTTTGGAAATGCTACCACATGAGCTACCTTACTCCTTCCTCTAGACCCCCTTTTGGATTTTGCACCTTAGGCCTTTCTTTTTGTCTCTAGAAAATGACATAAAATGGCCCTACCCTATACTCCTTTCACATTTTTCAATACTTATCTTCCCCCTCTCTACCTTACCTTCCCCATTTATTGCACCTTTCATCTCTGTTTCCCACATTTTTTCATCTCGCTCCTTACTATGCTGCCATACACCTGAAAGTCTTTCTCTAACCAGCACCGCCTCTCTTGTCCTTCAACTGGGCCTTTTTTCACAATGGTGCTCTCTCATCCACCCCCTTGGCATATTACACCTTCCCTCTGGGAGATGTCCCGGTTGTACCGGGTGGGCCTTGGGAAGAACAAGCTAGCTCTGAACAAGCCGTCTTGGGCAGTGTAAGCCTTTGCGACCCTTTGGAGCGTACCTTACAAGTACTCCTGCAGCAGGCTCAGACCTGCTGCTGTGTGCCCAGGCAGGCACGTTTATCCAGTGACGCAGAGAAGAAACGTCAGCTCAGCAGCAACCTGCCAGCAACAGCGTCTCAGAGCCTCTCTTAGCCCAGCGCCTGACGCCAACCCCTCTTTTCCTGTTGAACGTTTTTTCCAGCCAATGGGAGCCAAAGATTAAATCTAACTCCTGCCGGTGCCAACCAGGTGGGACAGGTTGATCCTTTATTTACATCCTTTTATTTACAATTATGATGAGGCAGCAATTATACTCTAGAGCTGTTTTCTCTTGGTGAGGTAGCGTTATTACTAAGCTCGGTGTTTAGGTTTTGTTAGCAGACCTTTGGGGCCTGTTCTTGCCTAAAACCCCACTCAGGTTTTCTCAGATCTCTTGTCTTCACTCTATTTTTTTTTTTTTTTTTTTTCCCCCTCCAGACTTGTTGAATGTAATTTTGTTCTCTCAGTTGCCCAAAGCACAAATCTGGCTCCCAAAGCCAGTGTTCATTCATGCTTCCTCCTTCCCATCTTGCTGCTCAGATGTCTGGGCATCCAGACTCCCCTCCCTTGTCTGGTGCATGGATTAGGAAATTATGAAAATAATCCCTCCCTCTCTCTTTATACTCTTAGGTGTGCCAGCAATGCATTGTAGCTAGCTAGACACGTGTGCTTGCCTGCTTGAATTAGTTTGACTTAGCTCCCTCCTCTGCTGCTCTTAGAAAAGACGATGTGGTCTCTGGTATTTGGAGATGCTGCCTAGCTTGCTTGCTCTGAAATTCTTTAGGAAGCCCCACGCGTGTTCTGGTGCCGTATGAGCCTTTCTGGTCAGCTGCTAGAAACGCTCGGCTTGTCTCATTGTCCTCACCTCTTTTTTTATTTCAGTCTCCATCTTCTCTCGCTTTTCTCTCTGTTTTTATTGACTGTGTATTTATATTTATGTCACTTTAATCTCTTGTCGTCAACTAGCAAAGCATGCCATGGGTGTGATTCCTTGAAAAGCTGGGGCAATGAACCTTACGGTGGACTACTTTGAAGCCAGAAATGATACGCAGGTAAATGTAAATAGGAAAATCCTATCCTACTTCTAGCAGTATTATCCCTTCTTTTCTGAACTGATGGACTACTGCCACGTCTGTGAACATTTCACGGCAAATGCTGAGTCACAGGCAAGACAGAAACCCATACACTTAGCAAGCCGAGAGGAGAAGTTTCTTTTGCAGACGAGAATGTGTTAACACATGTTTCAGAGTGTGGGTGTCTGGGTGGGGAGACACAGAACATTACAGTACCAGGGCAACAACTCCATACTTAAACTGAAGAGGCATATCCTTTTAGAAGAATTTGTTTCTCTTTTCATTCTTCTAGAAAGTTTAGAAAACAATCGCTGACTGCTCTTCTGTTATCGAACATGAGGCGGATCCTTCGTGTAGGAAGACTTCAGAAATGCTGCTCTTCAGGGCCTGCTTTCACAAACAGGGCCCAGAAGTGTTGTGTAACCTGTATTTTCAAGAAACTTCAGACTCATTCCTTCACAGAAAAGAGGAGCAACAGTCTATCAACTTTCTCCAGCATCAGTGAAAAAAGACCCCTCACCACCCTCCCCCGTAGTACAAGCCGTGAACTCAGAGTGAGCAAGTGGCCGAAAAACTGGGTAGTGGCAGAGGCTAGACCTCACACGCTTTCCATGGGTACAAACTAGCAAAAAGCAACTGGACTTCTAAAGCAGCTGCCTGGCCCGTCTGTTCAAGGGCAAAAAGAGAACTAAGAGTTGTGAATGGGGCGAGAGGACATCTGAGGAAGTGTTAAGGGAAAGACTGCCAAGGGCAGGGTGATGTTAGTTACTTCAGTGGATCTGAAATGGAAGAAGTTCAACAGACAGACTGATACACAAGGCCTGCAAGGGAACTTCAACTCACTTGGGTATTAGGTGGTTTACCAGGATTTTTGCCTGAGGAGTCTCACCGCCTAAATGCTTCAGAGAGTCCTCTGCCTGGGATTTCCCAGTTATATCACAGGCATGGAGAATAAGCAGCGGGAGGCCGCATCATGCTAATGTTAGTAGAAGAGAATGAAACAAACCTGTGGTTTTCTGCTGGACAGAAGCATTTTTGTCTTCTGTTCCAGTGAGGGTTCACTAATAAAGAGTCGGGGCTATCCACTGCATGCCCAAAGAGTATGTTATTCTCAGATAACGAGCCCTTAAATACTGCATTAACATAGTTAAGCGTTTATGTGATTTAGCTAATTCCTCTGTAAGTTATAAAATAGCAGTTGATGGCAGACACATAGAGATGTGCAAGCTAACCGGCACATGGTCAGAGATAACGATCAGCAGTGACAGTTCAACACTGTAATCAATACATGGGGAAACCTGCTATTAAAGATAATGGCTCTCCAAGTTACTTGCTCTGAAGAGTTTTCGTGACCCCTGCACAAGAAAATGTGCTAATTTTAAAGTAATTCCCACAACGGCCCCTAGCTTAGTAAGGATATTTTAGTTTTCATCTTTCAACAGTAGTCCACTGGTTTAAATTACTTTTGCAATCAGTTGTAATGTTCTATAGACAGATATTCTTTATAGGGTACAAAATTGTTTTCCTGGGGGTGTGGTGTCACTTTCAAAGGAGGATAAAGGCATATATCTGCCATTGCCTCATGTCTTGGAGAAAGTCACTTAAATCTCTTGTGTTTCAATTTCCTCATCTTTAAAATTAGGAAAGAGCATTTCACGGTGCCGTGAGATTAAATTACTACTGTTTTGATAGGACATTGCCACTTGTGGAGATGCTATCAGAAATTTGCAAAGAACTGGGCTTTGAAAGAAAGGATGGTTGACTCTCTTACCTTCGAGTCATGCATATTAATCCCATAACCATCTTGTAAAGACAAACACAGTATATACCAGCTTTGAGAAAGGAATTTCACTGTGCAACTATAAAATACCAGTTAAAGCAGAGGACAGTACAAAACAAACACCACAGAAACTTTCTCTCAATGATTTAAAAAAAAAAAAAAATCACGTTTTAAACAATAGCAGTGGGTAAAATTTAAACAAAGATATCAAACAAGACATCAAACCTCAAATGAACAGCAGAAATATTAACAACTGATGCTTTTGAACTGATACATAGAGAAGGAAATTAAGAGAAAGCCAATATTTCATAGTTATAAGTTTTATTTTGGAAAATGTAAACGTCACTAACCATGCATACAAGTTAAGATGATATTTTACAGTTGTTAATTTTCTTCCTTTTTCCTTTTTTTTCCCCTTCTTTATTGTTGTTGCATAGGACATTATCACAATATATAATCTATGCAGTACAAAATACATAAAAAGTTACAGCAGAGCAAGAATAGATGAACATATAACTGTACAACTGTAATACTTCAATGTAGTGATTTAAAGAGTTGAAAAGTGACCCATGGAAGCATTCACATGCTGCTGCTAAAACTGTACAAGTGAAGATGACACCAGTAATATTATAGTTCACCGAAGCTGGAAGTATATATGTAAACACGTGCACACTTGCTGGCACACATATTCTCTGTCACCCACACAGGCATGCGCTTGTGAAAAAGCATATGTGCGCGCACACGCGTCCCCCAGAATGCATATATACACAAGTAACTGCAGCTGTAACCAGAGATGAAACTCAACCACAAATCTCAAAAAACAGGTTCAAACTTTCCAAACGCAATGGCGTTTGGATCTAGGATTTTGGTTCAGACCCATCACTAGTTGTAATGAAATGGATACCTATTTTTGCTCTGTAGACATCCCTTCATTATTCGGTGTGTAGTAGATACACACTGCTGTGTATTTATGTATACACACACACTATACAATATACACATATATACGTATTTTTATATATGCGCATATGCTTATATAAATCCATATATATAAATATTTATATAGATATAAAACCTAGAGCAGTGGATGGGCTTTTGCATTCTATATTCTGGCTTATGGGGTAAACAGGTATAATTCGGTTATTTTCTTCTGCCTAAGGCTATAGCTTTATCCCCAAAAGAGTTAAAAATACAGATGTTCCTCATACCATTCACTGACACATGACTATATGTTAGCACCCAATGCACAAACAGATGGTGTGATGGAGTAAAAGAGCACCTGAAAGTGAGTTTGTAGGCATCACCTGATGAAATTAGTAAATCAAATGGCAATGAAAAGGCAAGCTTTAAGTATGCAGAGTTCATTTTCCTTATTCTTTCTTCACAAACCACGTTCCCCGAAACAGCAAAGCGCTTCACACAGTACAGGTTCTAGAACTCATGGCAAAGAACCGGAGAAAAGCAGTTGTGAATGTGAACAGCTAGAAAAACGGGTAAGCTCCCTACACAGCCTTTTACTGCCTGGCTGCGTGAAACAAAGCGCTGAACGTCTGGATAGAAGGTAATGAGGTTTTAAAGGTGTACAGAGGCTCTTATAGCTAAAAGTTATTGCAAGGGTTAATGCAGTCAAGAGGGTAGGATACATACAGGAACTAGGTGTTACCATCAAACAGAGGCTTCTGATGACGTGTCATAAATATATACCTTTGCAGTTATGTAATGTAAACAGATACTATGCATATATTATAAAAGCAAGGAACAGCTAATTTGCAGATATAAGCAATTCTCACAATGAAATCTAGCTGCCAGGAGTTTACCAGAATTGCTTTCTAAAAAGCAGAATGAAAACTGAATTCATGTGGCCATTAACGCACTTTCGGCCTTTGCGCAGGATGAGGTTAATGGAAGGGGTGAATGAGCTTCTAAGAGCGTCTTTAGTTTCAGTTGAGTGGTGGCAGTGAAGTGAAGATTTTAACTTGCACCCGTTCCCTATAGCAAGGCAGTTAAACTCAACTCTTAGAAAGGAAGGTAGACTCATGGCTGGAGAAAAACAAACTTTCAGGGCTTTCTTAATAATAATAAACCTGTTGTTATATTCTGAAATTACAAGAAAAAAAAAAAATTAGGGCAATTTTGTAGTTTGTGGGGATTCACCCCAACAGATTGCATGGGGAAAGGAGGAGGCAGAAGGAGAGATGCACACTCCTCCAAATGGAGAACTGTGAAGAAATCTGCACGTTGCCAGAGCAGTATTTCCTGAGTGTGCAATGTTTGTTGCTATGCCAGGAGACTGTTTTCGGTTACACCACTGGGTGAAACAACAGAAGGGTAAAAATCTGAGGTTAGTTTGGATAAGCACCCAGATTTCAAAACATAATTTGAGCTGTTCAGACTTCTCATATCTGCAAAACTCAGAAGGAACAGTGATGAGAATGGAGTCTTATGACCTTGCTGGTGCTTCTGCTTCTTTTCTAGCATCTAGCAGATGCTAGAAAACCCCAAACACTCTCTTTCCATATGAAAATATTAAGAGAAGTTTTGTTCACATTCAGTTTTGCAAACTACTAGTGGTTTGGAATTCATCATTTTATCCTAAAGCTATCATGTATTAAACATTTAATGGAGATATTTGAAACTCTAGCTAGGATTTTAAAACACGGTAATTTGACTGTCAGCCTAACACCCTCTGAGGTATTTACAGCTACAATGTAAAAAAAAAAAAAAGTTTTAACGACAAATTTCAGAGAATTTCCTGAAAGTGTAGCTATGTTGGCTATATATAGTCTCATAGCCTTCTCATTAGATGAACTGGCTGAACTGGCAATTTGACTTTGAACCAAATTCCCCCCTCCTCCCCCCCCCGCTTAACCTTGGAGAATTATTAGTAATCTCTATGAGGAATATACATAAAATGCTTAGTTTACTGTTTGCATTAAAGATTACATAGTTATTGTGTTAGTCAGAGTAGGTTGTCCCGTAAGCTTTATATCCCATAATCTTGGTACTAATAAAACCTGGTGTGAATATTCTTTCTCCAGGCTATTAAAACAACTTGTTTGTAATGCACTCACTGATTCATGCTGAATTATTATGCCCTAACTAGATGCACTGGAGTGGTTCCTCCTTTGCTAAAGATTAAATGACGCTCTGTTGGAAAAGATGATTTTACAACAAACTGAACTTAGAACGTGAAGCCTATGATTTTTGCTGATAGTTCTCCTTTCAATTTTGTCCCGTCCCACACACCCCCGCCCATCCCTCTATTAAGGTATAATGATAATGAGAAATGTGTTTATGACTTGTTTCGAAGTATGTGCACAAGACACAGCTGACCTGTAGAATTCCTTTAGCTAGATACCTTAAATGCCCCTACTACCTACAGCACAAGAGCACTTTTTGCAGTCACAGAAATGATTGGAATGTGAATTCCTGTTACCTGAATTGTATCAAGTTGTTAAAATCGTGTATCTCAGTAGATGAGATGTAAAAAAACCAGAAAAAAAGAAAAGAGGAAATCTATGGAGGCAAACAGATCTGGCTTTCCCCTAACTCACAGTGGTTAGGCAACTCATCACACAAACTCAACAATATTTGTCATCTTGCAAAAAAACCTTACGACGTTCTTTCATTTTCTGTGAAATGAAACAGTGGAATTGTGCCTCGCATGACTTCCAATTCAAAACTGTGATTTTATAGAGGTGAAATCTGAAGCAAATGAACATGAAAAAAATACTGAAATATCTGCACTTTGAACTGTCTGAGTATGTATCCATACAACTAATAGAATGTGTAGTAGTAGGAATAATGTAAATATTATGGAAGTACCTGTGCAACTACTTGGAAATCTATGTTAGCCTCTCACAGTTAATATACAGTACAATAAAAACTTGCAAAATTGGATCAACGCAAAGCAGCAAGTAAAATACAGGTTCATTTGGAATGTGGAGGCATTCACTTGATATCAAACAGCAGGTTTGGCGTAGAGAGTTTCTTTTCACCATGCTACACTTAACTGCATTTATACCCTACAGTAAAAACAAGAAAACCCCCAAAATTCCAGAATCAAAAGGACCTGAATTTATAATATGCACCATCAGACCCAGCCAAACCAAGGAAAGTGTATTTGCTGCCAGTGAGGTCTCCAGTACATCACAATGCTCCTGGTCTTTTGCTGTACTTTCTACCATATAAAACCTAAAAATCCACCTCCTAGTGCTCTGCCTAGTGTCAAATATTTGCAAGCTATTCAAAACTAGCCAAGATTCCCTTTTTGTTGCTAAGCAGTTATTCAGAAATGAGAGCACCTTACTTTATGCTGGTATGTGTATTTTGGAGAAACTTGCAGTAGTGCTGAGCTAAAATGTCATTTTAAAACTTAAAAATGCATATTTTATTTTTCCAGTCAGAAAATACCTTATGATTTTCGCTTCCTTTTATCAGCAACCATGATTGTGATGCAACAGGATACAGAAACTATGTCTTAGCCAATTAGTCTTGCTAAGATACAGCTGTACAGTAGGTAAGTACCTTGATAAAAGTTTTGATGGGCATTGGTTCAGCTATGCTATTTCCATAGTTCATTTTAAAAAAAAAAAAAAAAAAAGAAAAAAAGAATAAAGAAAATTGTTCAAGTCAGTGTGGTTTGATTTGAATATTTTGTTGGTCCCATACTGAACAGGCAGTGCAGAGAGTTTAACAACTTGGAGAGAGTGACGACAGAATGCCTCCGAGATTCCATGCCACCTTGCAATATAATGTTACCCAGTGTAAATATGTTTCCTTGTGATTTAGGTTATTTACTTAAGGCATCTCGTTTAGAATTTTTTTTCTCAGAATTTTATCTAGCGTGAAACAAACAAACAAACAAGTTTATCAACCTCACAGAGATTTTTGCAATAGGAAGTTGGTTTTGGAGCATCTTCAGCATGAAGTGAAAAGACAGCTTGCTACCAAAAGCAGAGGGCAGCTTGAAGAGAGACAAGACTCCCGTTTGGACGCTCCCCAATGTAGGTATATAATCAGGAAAACAAACAATGGAAGAGTCTGGTACTACGTTCCAGTACTGGTTTGGTTTTTGTATTGTTTGTTTGTTTTTTTTTATTTTTTTCCCCAGTGTGTGAAAGAACCTAATAAAAAGCTTCTGAGTGCAAATATATTTACAGAGTAAGGCTGCGGTTAGGGTGTGTCTTCATTGTAATTATTGTGTAATATAAATATCCATCCCTGAGAAAGGAGAAGGGGGACACAATCCAACACAGTTGATTTGTAAGTGTGTGTATGCTCATGTTGTGCAATCCGGTCTTACAAAACTATTTGGACACCTGAGGTGAATTAAGTGGGGTTTTTTTCTTTTTTTTAGATTTTCTCATTTTCTTATAAAGAATAATCAAGAGGATCTGTAAATGGTTGCAAAATGTATGAAATATTGAGACAGCAGGAGTCACTAAGTGGAACATGTAAGTCTGTCCATGAGGTTAGAATAGCCACTTGGTTGGGTAAAGAAAATTTGACTGGAAATTGCAGCGGGAGGCAGCTATTTACTGATATTGTTTAAAAAAAGGGGGGGTGGGGAACTGAGGAGGGGAAGCGACAGAGTTTTTTAAATGTGTGCAACACAAACAAAACTCCATGTTAGGTATTAGAGCAAAGTGCTGACATCCAGTGCAGGCAGGTCTATGGGGAACTGGCGGGGCTAATCGTCGGACTTGAGGCGTCTGAGCGGCTGTAGTCACTGACAGACCCTGTTCTTGAGCTGCTTCCACTTCGCGTCTTGAGCATGCTTGGGTGGAAATTGGCATGGCGACGGGCATGCTTTGTCAGATGGTCGCTGCGCATGAAGCGCTTCTCGCAGAGAGGACAGCTGAACTTCTTTTCTCCAGTGTGAGTGCGGTAATGGCGGGCCAGCTCGTCGGAGCGAGCAAACTTCTTGTTACATCCTTGCCAGTTGCATTCAAAAGGCCGTTCACCTGCAGGGCGCAAACATGGCATGATTAGAAGGGATAGCAATGTCTTCCATGGTTTTTTGTACGCAAAAGTTAGAATACAAAGGTAGATGCCACTTGGCACCAACTGGATGGAGAAGGTGTTACTCTCTGCCAGAGAGGAGGCCCCTGTGGTATTCCAACCCATTAAAAAGTACTGTAAATCAAACTAGTGATACCTTATTCGATAACTGGGTCTTTAGGGATGCTGGGCTCCTAATCCTTTCATGGATGTCACATTTCGCATCTCTTGTAGCCCGCTGGACTTTACTTCTGGACTTTGACAATATCTGTACTGAGCTCCATAGAATATTGACTTATTCCTCCAAGCTGTCGCTATGTCTGTCTGACTCAGGGTTGAAGCTCAGCAGGTGTGATGAAGCCTCTCTCTTCAGCTATTTAAAAACAGTTACGGTGAAAATGCAAAATGGCAATTTTGAGGCACTGGATGTGCGGCTCTCACCTTGTACTCTCCACAGCCGTGCCCGTGTTTTCTGCATTTGCTGCAAGGTTCTACGGTTTCTCTTGTTCGCTGCCTTAGGTCTCATTTAGAAGGGAGGCAGGAAGCACTGCATTTCAACTAGGTAAATGTGCCACATTGAAGGTAGCAGCCTCCTATCAATAGCTAACCTAAAACCCATGAGCTGTTACACTTAAGGTACGACCAGTGAGCTCAAAGAAACAGCAGTCTGGTGACCTGCTGCACTTCTCAACAAACCTCAGACATGGGAAACACCTCTCACAGGGCCAGATGCCCGTGCCATCGCCCAGCTGTGCTGGAGGGCTGCACTTGGGCACTGTGGTAGATGTGCAGCCTGAGAAGCTCGAGCACTTGGAGGCAAGCACAGGTTGCAGACAGAAGTAGCGTTGTTGGGTAGCTGGAATATATTCCCAGCTTCATCACTGATGTGTTGCATAGCCTTGGGCAACTCATACTATTTGTTTCCATCTTTAGTTTCTCCATTTGTTAAAAATGAAAACATCAAATCATGAAATGTGTTGTCTACTACTTCTGTATATTGGTTTGGTTCTTACTGTCACTGAGTCTGAACATCACATTCTTTATTTGTTATTAATCTAGAATACCTTATTCTTTTGCAAATACACGGACTTAACATTTTTTGTAGTTGTAATTTTTATAACTTCCTACTTGCACTAATCTTCATCTTTCTAATGCTGAATAGACAGTTCAATAGGCCTAGTGAGCTGCAAAAATTTTGTGACAAAGTAAGAAATAAAAGTTCTCCACACACTACACCCAACAGGAAATAAATAAATAAATAAATAAGCCTCCTGGAGAAATTCAATACACCTAATTAACATTGTCTGATACCAAAATTGACCCCAGCCAGCCTTCAATCTAAGCAGCCAATAATCTGTTTTAAATTCACAGATTTGGCCATAACATTTATCTCTAGGATCTACTTAGGAGGCTCCTGCTCAGAAAAAGAGATTTTTAGGCTCTTTTTCTTTCTGTTTATGAAGCCTCCAAGATACTTCAGCCAAATCTCCATGAACAGACAGGCAATTCTTTTTTGAAATAGGATTTTGTTCAAGAACATGGAGTAAGCAAGCGTCCCTGATGTTTCCTTGATTAGGAGAAAGACCAAGGCTCATTAGACCAATTGTTCTCACGCACATTTGGTGGATTTCATTAATTACACCTACAACTACAACGCATAATGCAATGGTTGTATCTGTACACAAGGGAGATTTTCATATGGAGAACCACGAACACCACCTCCTAAGTGATCCGCAAAAGGCAGCTAAGATGAACAGGACTGCTTTTGGTCGGCTTCCCCTGAACTAAAGCCTAAAAAACTTAAGGCCCCAAAAACTTTTTTAAGACTAAAACCACCACCAACTGGTTTAATGGATATAGCTTTGTCACTTAAAAAACCCCATGTGAATCCATTCAATGTCCTCCTCAGCCTTCTCCTGCGAACTGTCAGGGAGGCATCTCTCAGTCTGCTGCTAGAAATGCGAAACAAATGGGAAACAAATATATTTCGGCTGTGTTTGTCATGTATCCATTCATCTGTTGTTAGATACGCTCCTGCCTGGGGTGGGACACGCCAGTCATCCCTGTTGTGTGACCAGATTCACTAGTCTTCTCCCTGTGTTTTGGTCATACAACAGATACACTTCTATGAGGACTTTGGGACCCTTGGGAAGAAGGGCAATGAGACATGGTCTGACAGCTGGATCTGGCCTGCAGAATCAAAGTTTCTCATCGCTGAGCTATGGCATCTTTTTTTGGTGAGGCAATGAACTTTGGATGTTTCTGTTGCCCAGGTGTGCTGGTTTTGGCTGGGATAGAGTTAATTTTCTTCATAGTAGTTAGTATAGGGCTGTGTTTTGGATTTGTGCTAAAAACAGTGTTGATGATAATGCGGAGATGGTTTAGTTGTTGCTAAGCAGTGCTTACACTAGTCAAGGACTTTTTCAGCTTCCCATGCTCTGCCAGGTCCACAAGAAGCTGGGAGGGGGCACAGCCGGGACAGCTGACCCCAGCTGACCAAAGGGAAACCCCACACCATACGGCATCATGCTCAGTATAGAAAGCTGGGGGAAGAAGAAGGAAGGGGGGGACGTTTGGAGTGATGGCGTTTGTCTTCCCAAGTAACCGTTACGCGTGATGGAGCCCTGCTTTCCTGGAGATGGTTGACCACCTGCCTGCCGATGGGAAGTAGTGGATGAATTCCTTGTTTTGCTTTGCTTGCGTGCACAGCTTTTGCTTTACCTATTAAACTGTCTTTATCTCAGCCCGCGAGTTTTCTCACTTTTACTCTTCCGATTCTCTCCCCTATCCCACCGCGGGGGAATGAGCGAGCGGCTGTGTGGTGTTTAGCTGCCTGCCAGGTTAAACCACAACACCAAGTTAATTTTTTCTGTGTTTGTTTTCATTACAAATGGTGTCAGCAAATGTTCTTCGCTAGAAGGACTGCCCCATGAAGAGACTGCTTTCAGACAAGGAAGGCAAGAGTTAACATGCAATGTTTTGCTTCTCTGTTGTCAACACCATGAAGCACAAAGAAAATGGTACCTTTTCTGCTGATTAGTTAGCGTGGCCTCAGCTGCTCTTTTCTATGTCTAGCATTTGGTAGCCAGCGGTAGGCACGACAGTCCAGTTCCTAATGAGGGAAGAGGTTCTGGAGCGGCATTGTGTAAGATCTGTGTTATCCAGCACTAACAGTCAGGTGATGAAGGTATTGCACAAGTTATCTCCCCCTCTCCTCACTGCACATCAGATCTGGATGAGAACATTCAGGTTCCTACTCACCTGCCTGGTTTGATGTTGTTGATGATGGTGGTGATGATGATTTGGGTGCTAAGCCAAAGAAAATGTGGCCTTTCTTCCACTATTTCTCTATTGTCCCCTGTTCTCCTCCTTCCTAGGAACTATTTTTTCCCCTCAGTCCTCTCTAGTCTTGATTTGATATCTTCTTGGTAGTTGCCTTTAAGTTTCTTGGCCAAGTGGGTTTCCCCTCCATGCACTCTCGGACAGCTGACATCACTCTAGTAGTGGTAGTAAGTTCTCCAGAGTGCTTCCCAGCTTTCTTGAGGTTTAGCAATACCTCCTCAAAGAAAAGCCGTATTGTGAGGAAATGTTGGATGCCTTGTGTGAAGATATGAGAGTTATTATTGTTCATAAAAAAATTAGTACACAGTCTGGAACAAAGTTGCTGCGGAGTATTAATTAAGACAAGACCTAGCTGCTGCTCCAAAACCACACATGGAAATTCACAGTCTGTCATCAGTCTCATCTCTCAAACAGAAGGGGTGTGGTTTTCTGTGCAGGTAGGTTATATAAATGTCCTTTTCCTGGCAGTAAAGTAATCAACAGAATAAGAGATTATGTGAATTGATTACCTAATCTCATTAGGGAACATGCAGCCACGGTACAACTTCCTTGCATAAGCAGTAACCCATGGACATGTACTCAACAAAGAGCTTTCACCATTAAAGTGGCTGTACACAACACAGGAAGACTTTGAGCTCCATCTTGGGCAATGCTGAAGTCAGAAGTTTACCTTTATACAATGACTGCAGAATTTGATCCTATAAATTAATGTGGAAATGCTATCAAATATCTTAAATACGGCAGGAAACATGTCAAGCATGTGAACGTGTATATTGAGAGTCTTAATGCTACGCCTTGGCAGTGGCAGTATTTTTGTACGTTATGAGCATTACTAGCAGGTCTGAAAGAGAGGCAAGTCTTCAAAAGATAAAGATGCTTGAAAATAAAGGAATCAAAAAGCAGCTCAGGCGCCTTTACTCTTCAGAGAGGCAGGCAAGAGATGCGTTTAAAAGATAAGGAATATTGTAAACTTTTTTTCCACAATTTCAGATAGGTTTGGATTTCCATGTTCCAAATCCCATTAAACTGTAACCTTTCTAGCTCCTCTGCTAGAGCATGTGACATCACGTAACTTGTGTTTAGAGTTATACAAGCGGATGGAAAAACATCCCATTCGAGAATTAAATGCAACTGATCTTAACTGAAAATTACACAAGCAAGAACATTTTTGGCTTCTTCCTGAACTCCACCCAGTCCAAAGAAAAAAATGTGTGTAAAGCTGCATTAAGAAACTTGCAGTGCTCACTGAGTAAAAGAGGGTGAGACCTGCAGGTGCACTGACTTCTGAATTCGTTTCAGCGGCACAGACCTAGCTACTTATGCTGCTTGTATTGTCTGCCAGAGCAGACCGCCAAAGGAACTGTGAAGCTGCCTGGGCTATAGAAACAGCATTAAAAAATGCATCTCTCTTGCTGGAAGGGATTCAGAAGCAAGTCAAGCCAGCCTGTTCTTACGATATTATATAGAGGTCCTTTGTATTATTCTGTATTTGTCAATCATTATATATATAGAGGCAACTGTTTGTAGTTATGGGAAACAAAAACTACAGAGATGGTGGAACTGGATGATCTAATGTCTACTGAGCTTGATTTGCATCATACTTTTAGTGCACTCTTGACTTACCCCAATCCGCATATAGTTTTAAGGACTCCTTTCCTATATAGTGATATTCCTGTACAGACCCTGGAGTAATCTGCTTCCTATTCCACCAATTCATCTGTATGATATCCAGCATTTGAACAGCAATTAAAAATGATACTAAGTACTGTGTAGGCCTGAGCATGCTTAAAAAATAACCTCCTAATGACTGAAATGCCGAACCAGGTTGAGACACCTGTGATACCAACCATTTTCAGAACTACAATGCAAAGATTAGGCAATCGTATCTGAACAATTTGAACTGTGATACCCACTGCCCTACAGACTAAAGTATTATTAAGTCAAACCATGTATTGGGGGATATTTTTTCAATTTAACTCATGTAGTAGCTCTGCACATTATGTTAGCATCTTCAAGTATATGCCAAGGCCATGCAGTAACAAAGAAATTTGTATCCTGGGAATTCCACAAGTGCCCACAAAACCAGAAACAGTAAGCCAGAAACAATTTTCTGTGATCTTTAATTTGTTCTGCTGCTTTGCAGAACAGCATTGTATGAAGTTATGAAAACAGACTAGAAACCTGAACATGCCACTGTGTGCTATTCTTATATTTGTACATTTTCATATACAGAATGAAGGGTATATTTGGAAACACAGATCAGCAGGCTGGGTGGGGAGGATGAGGGGCAGACAGTTAAATAGAGATGTGACTGAAGCAGCCTTCCTCTAAGAGAGGAAACGCTATCCTGGGAAAAAAACATTCAGCCAAGCAGACTATGTTTCTTGAGACTGGCTGTTATTTAAAAAAAAAAGAGAAAAGGTCACCCTTTAATAGCACTGATACCTATTTACAAATACTTTCATTTCTCTTTTCTTTTGTTTATAAACAAGCCCTTTTGCATAGCCAGAAAACAAGCCCTTAACCTTCTGAGTGCAAGAGAGAGAATAATGCATAGCTTTGATGTTAGACCAATGGTGGTTTCTTTATCGAGTATTTAAAAAGGGATCAAAAAATTCCAAAGCCTCACAATTCCAAATTCCTAGAAATTGAAACCAGTTAGTTTTAAAATAATGATTTTGGGGGTGACATTTCATAACCAAACAAGCTAAATGCAATCGTCGTTTTTGCATCCGCTTTTGTGTGTCTGTCCAACAGCTTTTGAATGTCTCGGCTACCTTCAACCATATCTAACAGAGGTAGTGAATGCAGCAATATTAAGCTTGACTAGTTCCAGGAAAATTAGGAAGTTTTAGTAATGTTCTCAGTGAAAAGAAAAGTTATAGGGTGAATTTGACGGTCACTAGACACCAGAAACCCAATATGGGACTGTGGTATGAATGCCCAAATCTAAGAAAAGCTGCAGTCAGAGTTCACACGTTATTAGACACTGGGACATAACACTCCCCCAAGCCCCTAGGACACACAGCAACAAGGAGCGAGATGCATTAGCACCTGCTGACAGAAGCATGCATCTTCCTGCTATTCCCATTATCTGTGACGTGACCTTTTTTTAGGAAGTGGAGTTCTCAGATTTCCAGCAGGCATGGACCCAGGCATCAAGTACAACCTCACTTTAAAGTGTGGGCATCTTTATTTTAGTCTTAACAAATCCAGTCATTAAATTGATAAATTATTGGATCTTATGTTTTCTGCGTGCGCAGGAAACTACTGCTGGGCAGGAGCTGCAACAGCTACCATAATATCCATTATTTAAATCCTCAGTTTATTTTCTGTACCTTAACATTTTCACTGAGTTATTTAGACATATATGAATATTTCTTGAAAGGGGAATTTCCAAGCGGCAAGTTGACATTTTAAGTGAATGTGTGTCATTGTTTGCTCTGGAAGTGCTTGTATTGCTCCCTCTGGAAGCATAGATTACACCATGTGACTTATCTGTATAACCACAGCTAACTAGAACAACTCAAATAGCAAATGACGAACACGCATTCAGATACTATAACGATAACTGCTACGATGCCAGAGAAATAGAAGTAGTGCAAAATTCCTGCCCTAGCCTTAACCACAGTCAGGTCCGCCCAAAAACCAAAATAACTGATTTGGTATGCTCCATGCAACTATCTGGTGCTTCTTAAAAATACTACCACTCACTTTCACCATAATGGAAACAATTTTTTTTTTTTTTTTTTTTAAACAGATTACTTCTATCAGTTATATTCTAGGCCTTTATTTCAAACTTGTTCAATAATGTCAGCCAGATCTTAAATCTCAGTTTATAATAATTTTAGCTACTTTACTGTATTTTTATCAGCCACATTTGCTTCTCTTTTGTCAAGGCAGAATCATTCTAGCTTTTTTGGGCTTCCCCCCACCCCCGCCCCAGGACACTCCATCCCATAATCTTTCTGTTGTCTAAAATATGATTCCACGGCTTTACTGAATCCCTTTTCAAACTGGGATGCCCACGCTGAACTGCCCTGCCTGTGTGAGTTTCTATAGCTTGCCACTTTTAAAATACACACGGTTTTTATCCTGCATTTTTGCACAGTGAATTAAGAATCTGAAATTTGAACCTGTAATCTTTACCAAGTCATTTTCTGCCTACCGTGTTAACTCCTGTTTAGTTCTCACTTTATCTCTGCTGAAGTGCATCACTGTGTGTGTTCGGTATATTAAGCTCTGTGTTCCACTCCCAGCTAAAGTCCAGTTCCAGACCACTTCACACAACCAACCAGTAAGTAGCTGAAAGTTATGTTCCAGGATCTGGAAAATAAATCTTAAAGTAAATTGGCTTTAAAATGAAATAGCCATAAATTTAATAAAAAGAAATACTGCTACATTCTTTGCTAAGGTTTTCAATGAAAGAGTGAAATAAAGGCTAGAGCTATGTGGGTAACTTATCTTCCGCTCAGCTGAAAAATTAAAAAAAACTTCGAACTGCAGAAGAATTCAGCAAACCAAGAAACCCATAGTAATTTTATTTTTGGTTGACCAAAATGTTTTACTTCTTTTGGGGTGTTTTTTTGTAACACTATTTTAATTCCTTTAGCTTTGGGGACAATTTTCAACACAATGACGATGTTAATTGAAATGAATCAATGAAACACACTATCACAACTTTTCTGAAATAAAAAAAAAAAAAAGAGCCTAAACTATTTGCTGAGTTTAACTGACATATAGTTCTGTTCTTCATAAAAGACTACTTGTCAGTGAACAACTGTTTGCCAAAAATATAGTTTCTATAGTTCTCGCTAATAAAGAAATGCAAAGTTATTAATATTCTTAATTAACATTTCTTGGCAGCTTTCCCTCCATGAAGATTAAATGCCTGACATCTTTATTAGGTGACTAACTGGAGAGCTGATCCTCTAAGGGAACAATTTCATTTGTGTTTTCAACTTCCACTGGACTCCCTGTGTTTATAAGCACAAGGGATTTTCAAAGACAGCCAACAAGAGCAGGCTAACCAGCCAAGTGTAAGGACCATGAAGTCTATCCTCCCCTTCACAGAGAAATCTTGGAATAGATTTTAGATCTATGTTGAGAATGTGACTTAGAATATACCCTCTAGCATCGCAGGGTGGCCCAAGGGATCTTAGGTGATTCCCTACAACAGCTGAAGTACAAGAAACTCATTTTCCAGCGTTACGCTAAGCTGCTTTGGTTTTGTTGTACGTTTGTCCTCCTGAGTCATTTTGCAAACTGTTGGTAAGTGATGCAGCCCTTCAAAATGCTGTGTCTGTTTTGAGCTCTCCCTTCGAAAAGTTACAAGGATGCACCACTGGCATGGCAAAGAAGCAACCAGTCCAAAGTCCATGCCAGAAAGACTACACGTGTTTTCCAAACATCTATTTTTATGATCTCCTCTGGACCGATATAGAGTGTTACAGTTTCACGGATACATAGTGAGTTGTATTTGGTTTTCTTCTCTCTGGCTACGTTTACGCTGTAGTCTCTCCCTCTTTCTCTGCTAGAGAGTACTCCAAAAATTAGGTAATCCTGCTGGGCAGTTGAGAAATTAAATTCTTTCCCATCAATTGAAGACCATAAAAAAGTCATAAAAAACCTTTCAGGAATTCCACAGTTTGAAATTCACATCTGCGTCTGTAGGCCTGAGCACTGAGAGTGACGCTACTTGTTTTACCGCACCCTTGTACTAAGATACATAACACTTGTCATCGCTAATATTAGGCTTTCTCCTCTGCAGTTTGGCACTTCCTTGTTTCTGAACAGTTCACACTTTATCTCTTCTCCCTTCCTTACACCACCCCTCCCTGTCTTGTATGTTCCTTCCTCTTTTGAAATTACAAAAAATCAGTTGCACTAGGCCAGGGGCTTGCGAAGCTCTGAAGTCAATTATACAGACTACATCAAAACCGGGACTGTGTAAACGTAGTTACACTTGCGTGTGTTAAATACGTTAAAGAGTTTTTCTCCTGAAACACAATCAGGTACCAAATCGCTAAGGTGAGTTTAACCTTCAAGATTCTTTCCTTTTGTGATGGGGTCTAGATATATACATCTTTGAAATATCCTCTCTATTAGAAGTAACAGATGTATTTAAAGCTACTTTAGCAAAAAGGCTGAATTAGCTGAATAAAGCATCGAACCAAAGGCGCTTTTATAACTTTCTGAATAATTAATTAACCCAGTCATATGCTCACCACTTAGGTAAGAACGTGTGCATCTGACGACTCAATTTGATGCATCAGTAGAATCCAGTGGAATAGAAAAGCCAGCAGAAAGACACTTCTGAAACTAACGGCTGAGAAAGTGAAAGTGAGGGAACAGAGATAGGTGTAATTTGTAAGGCACTCCTATAGCTTAGAGAGTCCTCATCATTCTTCTAACCAAAGGTCACAGACTATCTGCAACTACTAGCAAGATGAAGGGAGTTCATTTAGTGAAGGGAGATGAGGGCACCCTTGTCTTTGCTATCCTCTCTGGCTTCCCATCATAAAACTGCTAGCAGCCATGACAAGAAGGTAAAGAAACAATATTCTTGTTGGTATCTAAAGCACTGAAATTTAGCAAAACAGCTCTAAATAGTATCTTCATACGTATACTGCTGACATTCCATGAAAATATTTAATGCATCATATCTGCTTCTCTCCCTTCTCTTCTTTCTAAGTTATTTCTAGCAGTAAGACACAGGTGATGCCTTTGAATATGTTGAAAAATACATATATGTGAACTATTCCGCACATCCACTACAGCACTCTGCATGATGGGGTTTCACAGCAAGGCTACCTCTGCTCCATGCCAGTCTTCCTCGCCTAAAACTCCAAACTGTTTCTCTCACATACAGTGAGGTTATGTTCTTGCTTCTCCAAGCAGCTAATGATTGTATAATCCATATACCTCTTCATTTGCTTTGTGCCTAAGCTTGTAGAGAATGCTCTCATTTAAAAAATAGCTATTAATGCATTGCTTTCTTTAGTCAGAGCTGCTGTTGCATTTGCGGTTGTAGATGAGGTTAGTTGCAAACTAGAGAGCAAATAGATGGCGGTGAAGTACGGTGTCAGACAAATGTCACCATTCCAGTCATCTTTTTTCTCACTAGTCTGAAATGTGGCATAGTTAAAAGGAACAGGGAAGTAACAGAGAAGAGTGAAAGAGACAATAGGAAAGGGCTTGCGGGTGAAATTCTGTGGCCTTACAGTAAAGTCAGCCCATGTGGTTGCGAAGTGTGCCCCTGGCCACTTCTAGAACTATACATCATAGCAGTCTCAATGAAAACTCTCCTGGAGCAAATACTATCAGTTTAAACTAGGAACTCAGTATCACTTGTACCATTTACACCGTGTCTTTAGTATGCATTGATTAGCTGCTGTAAATGCCACTTGGCTTCACAGCTCTTTCTGGAGAGATGAAAGGAAGGAGAAATCCTCTCTAGCCTAGGTGAGTGAACAAACCTAGCTTCCATCTCTTCCATTTCCTGACCCTACGTAGCGCTGTACGTCGTACACTTGAAGGCCAGGATGCCTCGCTAAGCTGGACGTTGGGTGTGCTATTTTCCTCTTCACTTTTTGTGCTGTTCTTAGCAAAGTGTTTCGGGGGGGGGGGGGGGGGTGGGAGGGGGGGGGCGGGCGGTTACTGATCATATACAAATATAGCAAGAGCAATTCTTTTCAGATGTAAATTTGCTCATTAAAACCTTGGGTATTCAGGTTAGCCATGTCAGGTAAGAAAGAGATGCATATGTATGTTTTCTCCTCGCAGAAGTATAATGAACATGAAAGATGTTTCCCCCATCTCAGAGGGCAGGTCACGCTTTCTTTTGATGGCTAGAAAAAACAATGCGCAACTGTGTGGTAGCAATTGCGTTACTGCTATATCTTCCAGATGGCCTTGTCAAAATCTGCATACATAGTATTCCTCTTGACTCTTTTCTGTCGTATTTGCTGTAGTCTTCCTATGTGACTGTACTGACAGCACGTATACTTTAAATGCACTATCAGTACAGCAATACCTCTTAGTCTGTAAAATTGTGAGTACTCGAAACTTCAGCTACCTCTTACAAAGGTAGGAATCCATCCGCCAGAAAAATGGTAATGTTACACAATTACATGAGATGGTGTTTACAATGCATGCCATTTCAAAGATAAGGTATGAATCTCCTTACAGTTCAATATGGATTTATCACTGTTACCTAATGCTGCTCTTTTGTTGATTCTGTCTTAACTCTAAAGCTTAACGTTCACCATTTCACTCTCTTTCCCAAAAGTTCTGACGCACAAACAAAATGGAGACCTCCCATCTAAGAAAAGAGGAACATCTGAGCCATTAGGATACTAACAAGGTCGGAAACTTATCCTACCTAGCAGGGACCTTCCACGTCTAGGTGAGTGTGCAGCCTAGAACGGACCCTGTCTGGCCCACAGGAATAACTTCTATCGATCGTGCTTCCATTAAGTGCAATGCCTTTGTTTACATGGACTTTTGCCACATCCTATTATAAAAGAAGCATTTTTTCCCTCTGCTGCTGGAATCTGCGACTAAACAATGCTCTTCTACCGAGTACCAGTGACAGGCCTAACTCTTGAAAAACAAAAGGCAACAGCCTCAGTGTCAAAGAGCTTACGTTCTAAAATAATGCAAACTAAACGTTGAGTTTTCTGTCAAAGTTAAGCAGCTGCAATTGCTGTACGAGGTTTCTGTTTGGTAAGCCTAAAACTCTTACTGGGTCTCCTTATCTCTGAGGCATTAAATCCTAGACCAGTGCTCAGCAGAACAGCTGAAATGCCACTAACTTAAAAGAGCAGCAACTTCCACTTGATTTTGTCTCTCCTGTGGCTTGTTCCAAGAATGGAGATCAATAGCTGACCCTTTGACTTTGCACTTAAATGCAAGATAATTAAATTGTGTTATGCTGAAATGATGAAGTGATGAATTCTGGGGAGAGGAAGATGTGTCTTAGCTACGTGTCATTTCCAAACCACACTGAAGTATCAGACTCTTTGCAACGAGGGGAACTCTGGGGCTTAGTACAGTAGCCCTTTAATTACTATGTTTCTCTCATTTGTTCTACTCAGATCTATGAATGTAAGAAAGGAGGATGATTATTAAAACCTCTATTGTGAATAGAAAATAAATGAAAGAAATGCCATAAATAGAGCCTCTAAACACATCTGGGTATTACTGATTGACAAAACTAAAAGATGGGGGATTAATTTTCCTTTTCCATTGGTCAATTATACTTTTTAATAAATATACTTCAGAAGAATACTGGGGTTGCAAAACTAAAAAATGTAAGTGCTAATCAGCAAATCTGACCTATTGCATCACCCCAGCAAAGGAATTTCAGCCTAGAATTCTTGCCTTGAGCCAAAAACTTGTGTAATGGGCTTTCTTCGTTCCTTATGTACAAAGCTTGTGTCTTCAGCATAGGTCAGAGAAGTCCGGCCTCTTATAACAGAGACTAACGTCAATGAAGGTATGTGGGATTTTGTTCTTCTTTTTCTGTCACGTTGACGAGCTAATTCAAACCTTTTAAAGTGACAAGGGACTAGAGGAGGGCTCTCCAAATGTATGTAATAATAAACACAGTGTTTTATCAAATGAGTCCAGTTAGAACTTGAAAAGGAAAGTAATAATATGGACCTTGATGGATAGATATGCTGGGCTGAGATCTTGTTTAGTCATTTGCAGTCTCAGGTTACTTCTGTTCTAGCATGCTAGCATACTGATTTGTTGTCTGCTACAAGCTGATGATTTCGGTTGCACCACTCACCCTCTGTTGGAGCAAATAAGGTGATTAATAAAAATGTTATGCAGACAGCAACTGAAGCCAAGAAAGAAAACTCCACAGACTTGATTCTCTCTCCTCCAGGAGGGAAAAAAATCTTACCCATAGCTGACACAACTGAACCAAATGTGTCTACAGGGAATGTGTAGTTAAGGTATCAACAGAAACACAAGGTTTCCATTACAAACTGCTGTCTGAATCTTTCCTGTGCTACCTCAGAATTGCTCACTCTGTTACCCAGCCCACTCCGCAAACTCAAAACAGCTCCAGATCCGACATCTGACTGTTGGCAGCTCCACAGGAGCTCTAAAGAGTATTACACTCCTTGGCATCCTGTCTTCCTCCAGCCCACTCTTAAAATGGAAAAAAAGATTACATGTTCGCTATACGACACTTCCCCCTCTTCTTCCAACCTGTGCTACCTCTTCTTGAAAGCTAGGATTACATCCCAACAGAGCTGACAGGCTGTCAAGCCATTAATTCTCAATGGTATGGTCTTCACACGGAGAAATTACATGTGTAGCAGAATTAACCAGTAGGTAGTCATGGGTCAAGTGGCAGGAACCAAAAATGCAACATCGTGACTTCTAAATGTCGTAACTGCCGCTTTGGAGATTCTCTTGCGAACATATCTCCACAGATAACTGCACTCCTTTTTTGATCAATGTGATGACCTGTCTTTCCTCAGCCTTCAGTGTGGGACATAGGTTATTCCTTGCTCTTCTAACAACTCAAGAGTCTTCTCTCTCTACCTGAAAATGTTATCTAGTCCTTGTTGGAAGATTCTAGTTCGCTTCCTTAGATGGTCTTAAGTTTTAATTTATCTGAGTTCTGATCACTGTGGGAGGTAGGAACTTAAAAGTTAGATCAAACCTAAAAACTTGAACCTGAAGATGCGTATTGCAAGAATGTTTGAAATCCAACTGAAACATCACAAACTGTCTGTACGATGAACAGAGAAACGACCTCTGTAGTGGTTTAGACTGCTTTCAATGAAAATCCACCTCACAAATAATTTTTGTGGTGGCTTTCATAAAAAAATTTGCATGGTAATGTCCCTGATCTCTGGTAAGACAATTGAAATGTTTTAAGTGGAAGAGCAATTAAATAGGTAATGACAAATTATATTCATCTAGTGTGAACCGTGGGTGAATTCATGCTGAAATTGTGAAACTTTGGCTCCATGAGCTTTACCCAGCACTTGTGTGAATAACTGCGAAGAAGGAATCATATGACCCCATGAAACAGTCTTTTCTCTGTTGATGTATCGATGATTTTTTTATTATTCTATTCTAATAAAAACAGAAAACCGCTTGTAAAAGCAAAGCTTAGCAAATTAGTGAAAGGTTGTCCTGCTATGCAAAATAACAGACTAAAGGATTATTCATCTAAACTGAAACCTGTACTTTATTTATCTGAATCCTGGAAGATGTTGAGTGTCATTTGCCTCCAACTGAAGTCCACATACTTTGGCATGAATAGGCATTGCGGGTAAGTTATGACATTTTATGTGCACAGCATCTCCCAGGAGTTGGGGACAGGATGAGATTTCATTTTGCTAGAGGCCAAGCAAACAGAATTTAGTAAAGTTGCCTTTGGCTCTAACTGTGAAATGCCTCTTTGTGAACTTTTGAACTGTTTAATCAACAACCTCACAGTAAAACAGCGTGCATGAAACATGGGACTTCAGCATTTATAAGTACAGCTGAAGCTGTAAAGCTGACTGAAAAATCTGATACTGAGAGGTTATTGCAACTGTATGGAGAGGAGAGGGAGTGGGAATTTCCTTTTTATTCTCATTCTGGATGGATTGTTGTACCAGAGAGCAAGGTGGTGCTGAAGTCATTTATGAGCAGCGGCATCCAGCTTCAGGGAACAGGCAGCTCTGGAAAGCAGTTTTATGGGCTGATAATCATGCAGTAAGTCTGTTGCTTGACACCAGGCAGCTACCATTCAAGGCATGCATAAACCCACTGCATACACTTCAGAAAATCTTCTGCCCAGATTGTAAAGCCACACTTCCTGTTTAAACCAGGACTCAGGTTTTTGTTTTGAATAAAGGAATCAGATTCTATGATAACAGTCGTACTCATATTCTAATGCACTCACTTTTAAAGCAGGTCAACTTTTAAAGTTCTCTCTCTTAAGTAACTCTTCAACTTCAGAAAAGACAATATTGCAGTTCAACATTCAACTCTTGCAAGTCTCATTTATATGTGCTATTCCGACAATACCTTCCCTGTTTATTTTGCATCTCACCATCTAGCAGTCTCCTTCAACCACAGCCGTATGAAAAGAAAAGAAGAGCCACCAGTTACCTGCTCCTTTCTAGTTTCAGCTTGTTTTTCAGTCTTTTCTATGTGTTAATTCTTTAAAACTACAAATGTGTGTAAGCACACACACATCTAGGCCTCATTCCCAAATATAAGCAGAAAATAAATAAGAGGAGGTTTTCAACAATTATCACTGATTAGGTCGTCTTTTAATTTTGGCTGTCTTAATGTTTTAACCACTGGAGTGAACCTGTAGGGATATACACCCAGTTCTCTGAAAAATCAGGCTCCTACCCAATGTCTCAAGCTGTTTCTGAAAGCACGTGTTACCACCTTGGCCATATTCTATACAAAATAGAAATAAATGGTTATTAATGAGATGTTGCAATGAGCTTCCCTTAGCATCTCTCCTTAGACAGACTTGCCAAGCAACTTCTCCCTAAGCCTACAAGACTGCAGGCATCAGCAAGTCACATGGAGGGGGGTACCTCGTGTGACAGAAGAGAGGCTGCTTTATTAAACTGCAGTAGAGGAGCATCGCTGCTGGGGCACCGTTTCTCTGAGCATTAACACCCACAGTATAACATGCCCTAGGTGCAGCTCAGCTCCTGCGCTCTGTCCACGGTTTATGATCATTTTGAAGGGTGGCTGGTTGCAGCGTCACCAGGGAGACTAGCCTCACCAGCTGTGGCTGACGCATGGGGTCATGGTGTAGGAGAGGGGCCACGGTGAGTGCTCGAAATGAATGAATGAAGTATGTGGTTGTGGAGGAGTACAAGTCGGGAGCCAATTATCTGAGTATGATTCTCGATGTGAAACATAACTGAAAAGCTAAGATCTTAAGTAGAACGTCTTTCAAAGACAGCTTCGTCAAGGGCATCTTCGTATATATAACTTTGAAACACCTCTCTACTTTTGAAGCGACTATCTCATCATATACCCATGCACAGAAATCAACTGGATTCCTTTTTTCAAAAGGAAATACTACTTTCAATAGTTGCCTTTTTCAAAGTAGCATTGAAAGGAACACCTTCACTATTTTGAAATTTACCAAATCATGCACACATACAAGCATGGCCCCTTTATCAGCTCTAACTCTGTTTTCCCTTGCATGCCGCGCCCACGTCTTCACGGCTTGCCTTTACAGAACACTCTAGCATTAAAACCAGTTATGTCTCGCTACAGCATGTGGTTTATACATATGAATCATGCTAGAAGGGCTGCCTAGCAGCCACCATTTTCTCTATAAGCCCTTTAAAAGCCTCTTGACATGTAAACCATTTTACTGTGTGAGTGATTCCTTAGCAGAGATTCTGAATTCTACAGGTCATACATATCCTGTAAAAATGCAGTTGCTGTAAAGGTACACAAGTTGTAGTAGAAAGATCCCTATTACTTGCCAAAACATAAATTACTAGTGCCTCAGGCACATTTTTTCATGCTCTGCTACACTTCATTTCAGAAGTGAGCAGGTCTACTCTCTAATAGGCCTGCTCTTTTGGTTGAGGAGAGGAAACCTGCCAGCCTTTCTGGCTTTTTGAGATGGTGCAACTGTTCCTTGTGTACGCTGGAAATTAGTTGACCACACTTCGCATGCCCAAAGCAGAGGGGCTGATGAAATACTCTGCAAAATACAGGATTTTACTGTGGCCAAAGATTTTTCAGGAGAACCTTCCTGTGATGGAAAAGTTCTGTGAAATATAATAGGAAATGCACATTATTTTAAACTATTACTGTGAAATTCTAAAAGATATCCCTGCTACGTAAGCCTGCAGACTAGCTCCAAAACCCTATGCAGAGGACATAATTTTTACCTTGAAAAGATCATAGAAGTTCCCAGTTGTTCTTATTTCCATTTGGACTCTCAGTCAATCTAGTCCTAAATCTGGGAACTACAAAATGATTTGAACCTGACGTCCTGTCCATATTCCTAGCTCCTGCTGAGCACAGCTCTGGCAGCCGTGAGGGGTCTCGGGCTGGGATTCAGGAATTGCAGTATGCAGGGCTGCAAGGTTCATAAACTTGAGTAATCAGGAGGTTCTGTTACAACAGACTGACTGTAAATAAAACCAAAGAAAACAGGAATTGCAGCTTCATGAGTTGTGTTGTATCCTGACTTAGCTTCGGGGGATTGAGATGATCCGACTATTGCTGTTGCAGCTTGACAGTGCCAAGCAGGAGAGTTTATTATTCCTACAAAAGACGTGATGCACAAAGTACTTTGACCTTGAATTTCGGTCAGTTCTTTGAAATTTGTTTCTACTTTCTTTTGAAAATAAAAGTTTTTAACAGCCCAAGTTTAGGATTGTTACTCTTTGTGAGTAATGGACAAATAAGAGAAAATCTTAGTCTTAGGAAAAGCGAGACATCATTACACTGCACACAAACAGGTATGTGTTTACCATTTTTTGCAGATGATGATACATAACCTCAGCACTGTAAAGTTGTATACACAATGCTGTCTGCATGCTCATAGATGCACATTTGTAAATCACCTTTTCAGTGTAACCCCTTTGTTCTATTACTCCAGGCTGTAAATGCTGTTAAGAGAATAAGTCCACCACTCTGGGTGAGGCAGCTAGGGCCTGTTCCCATGCCCTAATATATGGGAGAAGGAACTGGACGCAAGGAATGTCCACACAGAAAGTAACACAGAAGCTGGATGTACAGATGGCAAGGAGCTGCAACTGTGTTTCATAATCAGAAGAGTCAAACACAAGCTTGACTTAGGCACTTAAGACCATTTCTATATTTTAAAAAAATTAGATATTAAAAAACCCAAAGGTGGTCTGATTTCCAAGTGAAAAACAATTGTGCCGTGGAAGTTACTATTGTTCTTACTGTGTTTGTCCTTGAAACTGCAACAAACTACTCTAATGAAAAGTGTGCTAACACAATCACTTCTTCATAAAGGGAATACCACAGAACTTGCAGGGCACCCATCAGAATGTTACAGCCTCTTTACAACTACTTAGTTGAGAAAACAGTTATGTGGTAACTTGGATTTCTTTGCAAATGAGAGTGGAGCTCAGTTCCTCCAAAGCCTTCAAAGAAGAAAAACTATCAAGTCTATCAATCACATCAGTTCCTCGCCTTTCTGCAAGAAATTAAACATCTAAGAAAGCAATTTTCATGCTAACAGCAGAAAAACGTAGCTTATACCAAATGAGTTTGAGTCTCTTGCAAACAACAGTGGTCATATCCAGTTTACGGTGTGTATGTATACCACACAAAATGTAAAGTGTAACTTGGATGTGTCCAAGGGTCCACTATACACAAGACCAGAGTTGGCTCACGGAAAGAAGCTTTAAGCAAACATATGCACAGAAGTTCAGCACAGGTGTCATATGCTTTTCTAAAATAATTAGTCTGTAACTCACCCACAAGTGCTAACCTTAGCAGCACAAAGCAGGGTATTGATGATATATCCTCAGAAAGTATAGCTCCTTTTCCAAGAATTCATTACAAAAGCAAAGCACCAGCCAGATAGCATTCTCTCAGACCTTTTTTGTAACCTATTAGATTCTTGATGACAAAAAAAAAAATTTAGTAATTTTTGCCTTAGCGACAAAAAATAATCTAGTGATTTGTACATTCAAAAGGGAGTAGTCTATTGCATACAAAAATTGAATTATGTTCCTGTAAACAGTCTGTAAGAACACCAGTCAAGATAAGGACAAAAGAAGAGAAGGACTCTTTCACTGTGAAGTTTGGTGTTAGACTGAGAGGGGGGAAAGTACTCAAATCCTTATTATTATCCTATCACGCATAGTCAAAGAGCTGAACTGTGACTTTTTTATGTTATAGAGCCCTAAAACTTCAGGGAATTAATAGCAGCCTGTTAAACAATCTCATTTTAAATGATGAGGAAGAGAAAAGGAAGTATCAAGTCAAAGACGTAGGTTTAAAATAGTGTATCATTACAGAGATTATTTTGGTTTGATAAGGTCAGTGATACTGTTTTCTCCAGAGGCAACACTGCTCAAAATAAATCACATGCAGAAATGCAGCGAAAACAGGTGAGTTCTACATGGCTTTTCACCAGTAAGCAATGCTACCAAAAAAGTCTCTAAAAATGGAATAGCCCTTCACCGTCTAGGATCTTGTGGTATGAGTCAGGTGAGAGTTTACACTTGGAGAGAAAAGATGTGTTTGCTTAGCCCACACTGCTTCCCAGAAACATTGGTCAGTTCCAGGTACTGAAGCTAGGGTAAGAAGCAGAACGACAAAATGTTCCGTTCTTTTTGTTGTTGGTTTGGTTTTTTTTTTAAAAAAGAACACCCCTTTGGGGACTGCCTCAAACTTTGCTTAGAAGATGCTGGTGCTGAACATCTGTACTTTGACAAGCAGTGTTTAAAAGCCATTTCTCATTACAGCTTTGTCTTTGCATTATAGAATGAGAGCTTCATAAATTATCGCTTTAGACAGTATAAGTTATCTGACAATCGTGTTCCTAAACACATTTCATCTGTGCATTTCCCAGCTGTAGAAGTCTGGGACAAGGTTCATGGTAAAGCATTTGTGCCAGCTGTTGTACAATATTTGCTTACTTCAGTGAGCACAGCAAAGATGACATTGTAACCTGCCCGACCGCCTCATCCTCTGAAAGCCACCAATGAGATTTGTTGATTGAAATAGCTCCCCAGAAGTTAGACTTCTACATTTAAACTCCAAGCTCCAACAGATGCTGACTTAAATGATGTCTGATTTGGTCAATGAGATGGTGCCATTATGATATTGTCCCACAGACTGAAAGGAGATGCCAACACAACAAGACTCACTCAAGCTGGAAGGAAAACATAGAAAAATGGTGAAAGAGTCTTTCAGCATGGATAATTACCCTGATCTTGTGTGGTATCTGAACTCACTTGCAGATGAGATGTTAAGAAAGCTGTGGAATATAACTACAGTAGAATGAATCGTGAGCAGCATTGCGCTCCCACAACACTCAGCTACGCTCCCACTAGTAGATCTGTGCTTCTACAAGTCTTTCCTAAGTCATCCATACCAGGATTACAGAGGAGTTCCCATACATGTGTACAGTTTCCTTTAACAGCTTTAAACAGACTTTTATGGTGTAAATATCACAATTCTCTTCAGTTGTTCTCTGGACTTAAAGAGTTTGCAGATCCTGTGGGATCTATACCATAGATGAAGCTGACTAGAGAGTACTAGGTCTGAATACCATAGATAGATGCCAAACCTCTAATATACCTTCAGTAGCATCTGTTAAAACTCTCTGTTATGAATTGAGACGTTTCTCCTCTTAAAGTTACTGTTTCAGGCCCTCTACAAACTCTGGCAGCTGTCATACCTGTCTGCCATTTGAAAACTTGTCTTTTCAACAGTATCAGCTATTCTGCAGACCAAGTAAGGGCTGGAGATAGTGGGGAGAGGGAGAATCCTCCCTCCGGGCAGCATGTCCTGCTATTTGAGCAATGCTGAGTTAATCTACCTAGCCACAACAGCCCTATTCCCCCTTCAAAGCCTCACCAGCACATGAAGGAGGGACAGAATCAGAGTTAGGGTTCACCATAAGTGATCTTTAACTGTGTGCAAAAACATTTTTATGTATATTATCAATGCGATGCTTACTATATGTGCAGGTGGTGGGGAGAGGAAGGGGTTTCTTTCCAAATGAAACACAAAATTCTGTGCTTAAAAAAAAAAGATATGTTTCCTTATTAGGGACAGTGACAGATTTTTTTTTTTAAAGACAAGGGGTAGGTGATTAGCTAGAGATAGTCTTACCTATCATATCGTAGAGCTCAAAGTAAAGCTGATTCTATTAAATCTACTCCATAGCATCTATTAAACCCATGGTATAGAATTACTTTGTCCCATGACCAAATTCTACATCTTTTCAGCCGTTTGTTTTAAAAAATGAGCTTTTAAATCCATTTCTTATAGTGTATTTATGCTAATAATACTATGTAGGGGCATCTATAAATTCCAAAGCATTTGCTTTTCTGGTTGCTCGTAATTTTGGTCATACATTTCTATTTAAGCTAGAACTTGGTGCACGTGTTGCTGATCTGAGAAAGGCTATTTCTAAAACATTACTGAGAAGAATTCAGTTGTTTCCAAGAATAACGAAGGTTGGGGGAAATGGAAGGTGCCAATACTGTACATCTCTGCTCAAAGGGGAAAAAATGTATCAATGAGAATCCTGGCAGAGATGTAATCCTTTGGGGTATCTAAGAAATTCAGTTTTGTTTTGGCCATGTTCTGAGAATTTAAAAAACATACTTTGCAAATACACCCTGGATTTATTACACAATAAGACTAGCTATCTGCCAACATTCTATTGGCACTGCTTGTATGGACATACATACATGAAATGGAAATTTCCATTGACTTAGAGCGGCTTTCAGTGCTCTATTAGAGTTTCACATGCATGCATAAGAAAGCTGCATACAATTCACATTTGTCTTGGAAAATATGGCAATCGCCAGAACAATCAAAAACTGCCAAGGCAATCATGTATTAATGCTAGTCTGCAGTCCTTCTGCTGGCATTTAAAAGAAATTGCAAATTTAAATTCAGTAAGCCCCTACAATGTATAACAAGAATTAGTCCGCGGTTCAGTGAGAGTTTAGCAGCATCCCCGTTCATATTTGTTATAGCAGGATCCTAAACTACCAGATTAAGCACACAGTAAAGCCCCATATGCACTGTGAGTTTTTGCAAGAACCTGTAAAACCCCAGTCTAGTATGTGTATTTGTACCAATGTAATTTCAGTTATTTACCCCCAAATTGCAAAACAAGTATTTCTCTGACCTATTAACAAACAGCTCACCATTTCAGCAAAATTTTGCAGGAAACATCTGAAGATGGACTAGGCTGTCATGTTCTAACCCTTCTCAGCTGGCTCCATTGTAAGTTCCTCTAGTGGAAATACTGACAGCTGTTTAGTTTAAAAAGCTCGATACATCCTTTTTGGTTGCTGTACCTCAGCTGGTCTTACTCTGGAACTAAGTGGTTAGCAGCCTCTCTCCTTGACCAGTTTTAAAAGCTACTGTTGAAGGCAGTAAAGGCTACATAACCAGCATACCCATTCTGCTTGTGTATTTGCTGTCCAGGGATACCCTAGCTGGCTGCAGGACCAAAGCAGACAGTAAGCTGCAAAGCACATAGCAGCAACACAACGCTCTCTCATGTGAATTTCTCAGGTGCCTCTATTCTAAAAAGTCATATAACTTATAACTGAATAATAGAGAGCAGTCTGGTAGAAATATAGGGCGCAATAAATCTAAGACAGCTTCTTGATCCATTGACTGCAATGTCAACAGATACCCAGTCACAAATATTTTGCCTGTAATTCCTGAGAGTGCTACAAAAGTGCTGTAACTGATTACAGAAAACCTTTTCCTTGCACTAGAGGTCATTTCAGGATATGCTCACTTGAATACCATTTGACTTGTGCCAAGTTCCTGGTTAGTAAATGCTTTTTATGTTAGGGCTGCAAAAAAGCGTCTGAGGTCATTTTTCTACCAGTAACTACAACGGTGGCACTCTGAACTTTTAAAAACTTCTAATTTCTATTAAGTGGAGGCCCTGTAGGATCTGCTGAATCTGCAGGACCTGAAAAATACAGGATATGTGTCTGACTTCAGTGCCTGCACTTAAGTAACCCACATTGTCTAGCTATTGTTAAACTGAACACAGCAAGATAATGATCTCACTGCCCATGCGAATCTACCTAATAAAAGCCAAGTGGGTAACAAAGGAAAAAAAGTATACCTATAGAAATTCTACAGAAAGGACCCTTCAAAGGTTGTCCTGCATTTGAACAGCAGAGTATTTTTTTGGCTCTGTCAGCACTGACTTCCAAACAGCTGATCCAAGACTGGAAGGGGGCAGGGGGGAAGCTGGAACATGCTTAACTTATAAAACAGAACTAGAAACCACATGTCCAGTATAAAGAAGTTCCAGGTTTCTGCTCTTGGACGTGCCATAACCATGTTCAGCCAGACAATAACACAATGCAATAGTTGTTGTATTCTAAATAAAGGTGCCTTCTTTTCAGATGAAATCCAGTTGTGAGTTTGTTTCATAAAGAACTCCAGTTTCGCAAAAGATTTGTTTACGCACAACTCATGTCGCATACAAATACTTTCCGGTGTCCTGCAGAGAAGTATGTGCTACTGCAGAAAAGTCTTCTACGGATCATTCAGAACACTTTTTCCACAAGGCTGTGATCAATTTCTAATACAAACACAGCTATCAATTGCAATCATCCAGCCGTTAAAAAGATTGTTTGCTGGTTTACTCCAGACTATCTGTAAGACTTAGGCCTTCCTACCGAGAAGGAAAGTGCTGCTACCGGTGTCTAGGATGAGGAAAACAACTGGAAGGTGATCCATCCTCACCACTTCCAGTATTAATAGGTCTCATTACACTGGACACGAGTACCACCTCCATGCTAAAAGGAAGATGGTCTGTGGAAATAGAAGTCTATGAAATTTCTTATTTTCCACTAGATGATACCCAAAGTTTCCACGCTGTAGAAAAGGCAGTCCCTGAACGCTGTATTCTGTGAATGATGTTGACTGGAACAGCCATACTGTAGTTCGGATATTTTTTGTGAATTACCCTCTGCTCAACTACAGTAAGATCACAGGTCGCACAGGTTGGCAACCCACTGCCTGAGCTAGACTTGTCTCAGTAACTGTCTTGGTCTCAGCAAAATGTGATTTCCAAAGAATTGCGGAAGTCACAAATTGATTCATTTTCTTTCTGTACATTTTTTCCCTGGTTTATTGAGCGTGTTTCAGCGCAACACAACACAACCGTGTGTGTCCCCTCCGATTCAAAGCAACGCTCATTTGTCTTTTAAACAGACCATCGTCCTGCTCTTCCCTCCTCACTCAGCAAAAGCAAACAGAGGAAAAGTGGGGAAAAATTATGGAGAGAACATTTAGCTATGCTGATTATGCCTGTTTCAAAGACAATGGTGAAGAAGGAGAAAGAAGACAGAGTATTTTTCACAGCAGACCCTCTCTCCATCACAGTTATGACAATGATAAGTACAGCTTTGCTTTCAAGGCTTTTTAGCTACAATACCTAAACTCTGTTAATTGTTATCAGAAGCTTTCTCTCTGTGACTTCTGCATGACTACTATCTCCGAAAAGACTGGGGAGAAAAAGGAGGGGAGGGAAAGGGAAGGGAAAGGAAAGGAAGCCTTTCACAGAAAAACCTGTAAAACAATCAGGAGATGTAGTTCTCCCTAGCAGCTAATACTACTCAAGTGTGTGGTCAATACCGTTGTCAGCCAACTGGATTCTCCATGCAACCAATTTAACCCCAGGTCTTTTGCAGCTGAATTAACTGAATCCTATTACTCAGTCCTTGAACCAGTCAGGTAAAAGGAGTGAGTAGGAGTAGTTCTGCCTTTCTTCCTGACTTGAGCTCCTTTTGAAAAATGGAAGTCTTAAAACTTGCTTACTCTTTTAAGAAGTTGATGCCCTGTGCTTATTTCAAAGATTTTAACATTGAGAGACTTGTAGCATATATACTGCTTGTTTGTTATCTTCAGTAAACGTAGACTGTCTGATTCAGGCTTAGGATCAATACTTTTAACTAATAACTTCATTCTTTGGCATTGCATGTTTAGGGTGAGGACTTAGGCAGGTCTGTAAATGAAGTTGTTCTATGTTTTCAGCTGACTCATTTTTTAATGTGTTGAAACTTTCTTAGAGAAGCAAGAAAGGAGTTGCAGAGCTCTTTCACAGCAAACAAAAAGACTGCTTTGCAGTTTTGTATTGTTTCTAAAAATACAGGCTTATTAAAAGACACTGAAGACCATCAGTTTTCAGAGAAATGCAAGAGCAGGCTGATGACCTCTTTAACACTGCTTATGGCTCAGGCTGGAAAGACAACTGTTTCATGAGGCTGGCATTTGAAGCTGTCCTGAAGCTACTGTTTGAGCCTGTCTCAGAGAAAAACCTTAGAGAAAAGATTTTGGTGCATGCAGCAAAGAGAGGAGGTGGAAGGCAGTAGAAGAGCATCATGGGACACAACAGTCTAGAGGCACCCTGGAGCTTTTTGATAATCTGGGTGTATGCTAACGATAGTGAGTTAGGCATGCAGAGCCAGCTAGCTGTTTCTAACTTAACGCAAGAAGTCAAAAACAGGAGGCCCAGCCACTAAAACTGAAATTGCTGAGCAATGTGCAGAGGGCTGAATTCACTTAGTCTGTGCTCTTGCCTGTGGGAAATCAGCACTGGGGAAAGGCCTTTCCAATTTCCTCTGGCAACCCGCTCAGAGGGAGTGCAGCTTCCCATGCAGCCCTGGCATCCAGAGTAGCCCACCTGGCAGCTCAGAGGATGGATTGAACCAGTGGTACCCGCTCATTTCATCCCGCTCTACACAAGAGCGACCTGCAGCCCTGTTTTCCTCTGCTCTCTTGAGTGGCACAGGAGGCGTTAGATTAAGTTTCTCCTCTTGTAACCTTCTCCTGCAAAGGCTTGGGTCTTCGCAAACACGGCCCGCTTGCCACACGCACGCATGTATAGCCCTTCTAGAGTCACTGTGTGCCTACAGGCAAGCTGAAGGAAATCCAAGCCTAGTCCACATTTTCTAGCTAACCAGCTAAGTTTCTGGTAAACGCCAGGTCCTAAAATGGCAGATAAAGTTTATTTCGCTGATATGTGAACTTGCTTCTCCTTACATTGGTTAATCAGTTTCTTCACACGCACGCAGGTACCATCTTCATTCAAACCGACTTCCAAGAAGTTGGGCTTTACTGCTGTGCTTTGAATCAATGTAGTTAGAGCAAATCAGACGTACGAGAACTGAAAGTGAAAACCAACCTCCTGTTTAAAACCTATTATCTGTACTTTATATAAAGGCCTCTTTACCAACCTAAACACAGGCCAAATACTACTCCAGTTTGTCCAGCCTAACTTATGCTGTGGTCACACTTGTCACAGTGAGGTCTGATTGCTTTATTTCTCACATTGCTTTCAAATACCAAATACATGATGAATTTTTCCATCTTCACATACCCCAGTTATAAAGTCATCAGAAAAATTTTGCTTAGGGAAACAAGAAATAATAATTGAGGGCGGGAAAAAGGGTACATGAGTTAAAAGCTAACTTTTCTGATATGGGGTCATGAGTGTTGTCCTTCAAAATGTGATTCTAGAGATTTAATGTAAAGAAATGGAAATGTCTTTACAAGTGAATGGAAAGGAGTCGGTCTTTTCTACTTATTTCAATTCAGCTAATATTTCATGAATAAGGGTTAGACTAAAAAGAACAACAGATACCAAATAACATATCCTCCATAACTGCAAGGTTAAGCAGGCTGAATACATAGCTGCCCAAGCTCACTCTGCCAGCTAGAGACCAAAAAGGTCTTGACCACCTTCTCTTGGATGAGTCCTAACCGGACATCTATGAGCAAAGATAATAAAATTAGGATGGCCTTCTCTTCTTCCTGTGCCCTGACAGCCACGCAGAAGTCAGCTCGTTTAGCAATTGTACAGAGGAGCCACTGTTAAGCCACTTGGCCCCCAAGCTCGTTTCACTGCAAGACTCTACCACAGTAAGACTCCAGACGGAGACTGGTGCCCACATCTCCTCAGCTTATGCTAATTTGTGCAAACACATTTAGTTCTAATGATGAAAAGCTGTCTCTGCGTTATGATGTACTGCTTAGTGAGTAGAACTAGTAAGTTTAGAAGGACATTTCAATGGAGTTAAATGAAGGTTTATTTTGGGCTTTCTCGGCATTCAGGATGGCATGCTAATGAAGACGGCTAAAAGCTTGAGAGGTCACAGTGATGGGGGGGGAGGGGCCTGCAATACATAGGATTCTTGTGATCCCTGCCCAAATTCCAGTCAGTTTTTCTCTACATATAAATATGTAGTATAATGCAATACGCTGGGGCTCTCTGCAGCCTCCCAGAACATAGCGGTCCTGGACAGTGCTTTATGAGGTTGTAGCCTGTAGATGGCTATTAGGCTCTGCACTGTCTCTCTCTTACCACTGGTGCATCAAAAGAGACAAAACTGGTTTCCAGTGACTCCAGAGAATTTCCAAACATTCCTAGTGACCCCGTGCTGAAAACCTGCTTAGAGGAAGGAGAACTTTGTCATGTAAACAGTTTATCTGATTTTCTGAAAGTCCTTTGCGTTTGGGAATTTTCTCAGGAGCGGAGAGGATTTTTAAAACTGGTGTGCCAGTGAAATTTTTATATCGGTGGGATCAATATAGCTTGGGACAAACAGGGTGCTGCATCTGTGGATCACTGTGGTCCACGGGAACCTCAGTGGAAAAGAATTTGGACTTGCATCTACCCACTAACACTAAATATAACCTTCTGGTAAACATTAAAACTTCAAGGGCTTTGAGGCTGATGATCACATTGAACGTCAGGACGCCAGTGAGAGAGTAGGGTGGAAAACATAAACATGAAAAGAAACCTGGGGGGAGGGGAAGGGTTTGAAAGCTGGTGGAGAGAACGGCAAAGATTTTGGTGACTAATGTTTTCTGCCTGGTTCAAGGATTTGTCAATTTAATAAAGATGAAGCGCATCCATAAGGCTGAGATAGCTTAACCGCTACCGTACCAAACAGAGGAAAGTATGGATTGCTCTAGCACATCACGTTCTAATAGAGAACTTCATTCTAAAACACTGTACTCAGAGCAAAGGCCCGAGACAAAAGGCAGATGCTGCTTCCTTGGCTGTTCCATCTTGTTTCTTCTGCTTTAAATGGGATAATAAGCATCTTCTGCACTATGGGTTTTGCTTTGGACATTTGAGCACTGAAATCTGGCTATAACTATCAGAAGGATTTCACATGGGGCACCAAACAGCTGCAAAATAGTACCAGCTTTCAGTCCCTACCAACATGGGCTGGATTTGACCCAACAGTACTTGGAAGGCTCTGTATCTGTTTGCCACGCCATAAGCTCAACAACGATCTAGTCTGTCGTTCCTCCAAGCTTGAAGAGCAAAGCCTTCAGTTTCTGAGCACAGTAGCAGACAAAGACAAGCAAGCTTCTAAAGCAGGTCATAAACCGCACTATTCAAGTATCTCTAGCACCATCATCAGTATCTTCTAGCCTGCAGTACTGTTCTTAGCCTTCAGTTCACCCCTAAATACCAGCTCGTCTAGTCATACAGCACATGGAAGAAGTTCCACTCCATAGCAGCAGTTTTTGATTGTTTCTTAGTAAACAGGTTTGGGAGTTACTGGGGTAGCTTAACTGGTTTAAAGCACCTTCCACGTGTACTTGGAGTACTTTCACCCCTGCTTGGTGAGGTGGATAGCCATCACCCTATCCATTTGATAGATGGGCAGACTGATGCATACATGTTACTTGACTAGTTCAGGACCATCGGAAAGCAGAGGAGACCCAAGCCCCTTGTTCTGCAGCAGTAAAACCCATTACGTGTTTTGCAAAAACAAACATTTGCCAGTCCTGGAAGGTATCGCTTGTTCTGTTAGCTTAACTCCTAGTGTCATATAAACTTTTTTCAAGCCTGTCACGATTTCTTTTACAGAAAGAAAAAAAAAAAAAAAAAATCAAACACCTCAGAAAACATTCTGCCAGGGGAGTAAGAGGCATTTAAGCCTGTTTAAAACTCAATCCAAACAGAGACAGACCTGTTGCCAGTAAGGAGGGAAACTTGGCAGCTTTGTTTAAAGCTTCCCACACAGACACTGGAGACGCAAGAAAACAAAGAAGCTGTAGTCCCCGAGGGTCCTGCCACTCCCAGGGCAAAACCAGTCCCTTCCCTGCTTTTCCTCTAGCTCTCACAGACACGCACATGCTCTCTTCTATCAGTGCCATTAGCTACAGCAACAACCAATTAAGCCCTACAGACCTGGAAAAAATACAGGAAATGAAGAGTTAAAAACAAAACAANAAAAAAAAAAAAAAAAAAAAAAAAAAAACGAAAAGGGAAAAGAAGAAAGCCAGAGAACTTGGAGGCAAGCCAGCGTCCCCGAATGACTCGGCAGAGCCGGCAGCCTGGAGCGAGGCTCCCCGGCGGCCCCGCGGGGCGGCATGCCCCGCCTGCCGCTCTCCATCGGGGACCGGGGTTCCCCTTCTTGGGCTCCAGTTGGTTTGCGAGCCCAGAAACGTTGCTAAATTTATCTTTCACTTTTAGGACAATGGCAAATGCCAGAAATGAGAAAGCAAAAGACCTGGAAATTAATGGAGACAATTCCCTGTGAGCCGAGCGGAAGCGTCTTTTTCTGCGTAACTCCCAAGGAGGCAAAAAGCAGTTACACAGTGCAAAGCAGGGCAGGCTGCCTGGGGTGCCAGGAACGTGCTGTTCCTCTGGCCATGCGGCACAGGGAATTGCCCACCCATATGCTCAAACGTGATGGGGCTTTCTTCTCTCCCACGGAGAGCAAAACGTACCCTCAATTTAGAAGGGCTCCTGCTTTATCTCAGGATGGCAGCAGGAAAAGCTGAAGGCGTACTGAAGGGGTATGCGCAGCGTGGGTGAGGTTGCCACCTCTGAGCTAAAAATGCTCAAGAGTCATTAAGTCGCGTTCTGAGGATCTTTTTCTTAATGCTCTTTATAAGCGAGCTGACCGTAGAGCTTAGTAAACTAACTTCTTGTCTGAAATTACTCAGTGGAACAGCTTGCACAAGCCTGCTCTAGTCGGCGTGGTGCCTCGCCATACGCGCTGTGATCAGTGCCTTCAGCAGAGATCGGTCTCCTCAATTTTGGTGCTCCCTGTCTGACTGGAAGCCATCCTGTTCCCCGGCAGCAGGCAGAGGCACGAGGTCTGGCAAGTCATGGGGCCTGTTTCAAGATGGCCCTCCTAACGCTTTCAGTGCATAACTTTCACAGCGCTTGCAAGACTTCCACTTTTTCTATGTATGTCTCATAAATTACAATAGCAACAAAAAAAGGGGTCAGATAAGTCTTCACCCAGAAGTAAACACTGAACACTGATCAGAACAAGTTAGTGTTTGCATTCAAATGTTTTTTGTTTTGAAATCGGTTTTACCCAGCTGCCAAAAGCTTTTTTTGAGACTGCCCATGTCCCCCTCTCTCTGCGCTTACGATAAATGTCTCCTTGTGACTCATGTTCAGCCTCTCAACTGCCTTGCTGCCTACTCCAGCTTTCACACAAGTGTCTGCTAAAGAAAGAAACAGACACACAGTCATTCAGGTGCCTCTAGAACATTTAATTTTAAAATATCAAGAGTATTGATGCTTGCATGGGAAGTGATAAGCGACAGGAGCGTGGGGTAGGAAAAAGTACACGGGGGGGAGGGTAAGAAGCATTGGAAAGGGAAGTAGAAGACGCACCGAACAAGGCGGCTAGCAGCTAAAAATTACAGCTTGGTACAATCCACGCAGACGACCCACACGCCATTCCCTGTGACATTAAGTAATAAAAAAGGGCAACGTTAGCTTTGAATGTATGCCCAGTAAGGGTTTATTCCCAGAGGGGTTTTTTTGTTGTTGTTGTTTGGTTTTCCCGAGCTTGAGTTCTGCGAGGTGAAACCATAATGGTGGCCAAATACAAGTTTGTTTGGTTTTTGTTTTTTCAACATTCATCTTAATTACCAAGCTGTAACAAATAAATCTCTGGCTGGATTGTAACTAACCTGTGTGGGTCCTTAGATGAGCTTTAAGATGGGAAGATTTGCCATAAACTTTTTCACACCCCACATAGTGGCATTTGTGCTTTTTCTGGGGTGATCCAGGGTCAGTCCAGCTTCTCGTGCGTTTGTTCTTTTGTCTGGGGCTTGGCTCAGTTACTGCAGCCAGGCTAGTAGGTGTGGCTGCTCTTCCTCCTCCATGCTTACCAGCCGAAGACACACTTTCTTCCCCAAACTCCTTAGGAGCAATAGAAATGTGTATTTGTTCTGTGATATCAAAGGTCTCTGTTTTTTCCATCCTTAGGGCGGGTGAGTTTGGGACGTGCTGGTTCAGATCTGCTAAAATGCTAGCTACCACAAGTAACGATGATCCATTGTCTTTCCCGGTTTCTCTGACTTCCCGCTTATCTTCTCCATTTGGTGAAGGAGGTATCGCTGCATCAGGTTGGGGATCAGCCTCCCCTTTGGGACTATGGATAACAGCGCGGCTGGACATAGAAACAAGGCACTCCGCTGCAAAATGATCCACATATGCTGCTGTTGCCATTTTTCGTAAGCTTAAAAATAAATCCAAACAGAAGAGGAGGGAAAAAAAAAAAGAGAACACTGCTCTTTACCTTTTTAAAAAGATTACGCTAGCAGACTTTTCCCCCTCTTATTTCTTAGGATCTCTTTGTAGGAGTAAAGGCTGATTTAGCAGCCATCAAAACCACACTCTGTTCGTGACGATCACACCCAGCCTGTCCCTCAATCAAAACCAGCGTTGGAAGTCCAAGAGAAGAGAAAAAGAAGAGTAGGTAGATCCTGGCACTGGCAGCTTGTTGCTTGCAGCGTGCATTAATGCTGCTGTTTCGAGCACGCGATAAAACAAGGATGCGGTTTCCCCAGCCCTTCCATTGCGTCGTGACAGTAGAATAAGCTTTGCCCGTTATCGCTCCTCGGAGTCGCCCGGACCCCGGCGGGGGCGTGGCCGGGGAACACATCTGGGCCTGACGTCACCGCCAAGCCACATCCTGCGCCGGTCAGGTCGGCNCCCCGGCAGCGGGCTCGGCGGCTGTGCGGCCGTCAAGCTCCCGGCCCCTGTCGCAGGCCGTTCCCTCTGAGGGATGCCAACGACTCGGGGCGTGCCGTACTGCAGCTTGCGCGGCTAGGGGCAGCTTGACGGGCGCTGAACTGCTAACAGGAAGAGCTTAAAAAAGCGTCCTCAAGTCGGAACCGATGCAGGTGACAGGAAAGAGCGAGCCTATGCCGTCGGGTCTGCGGCTATACAGACGGGCTTCGTGTGCGGACTTCAATGGCTTGTGACAGGTTTAACTAACTGCCAGGGAATACGCTTGGAATCGCCTTCCTGTCAAAAGTCTCCTCGCTGTAGCACTCTGCTGCCTCTAAAGTATTTAAAAGTACAAATGAAAATAACTTGCTTTTCGTTATTATTCTCAGCCTGCAAAAGATACAGCTCAGCCGGTTTTATAGAGGTTGATGCCTGAACGAACAGAAGAGTTGTGTGTGTGACTAACTTGCCAAGCAAAAGTACAGAAATGCGTCTGAATTTCAGATCTGAAAGCAGTTAGTCTGTGGTGCTTCTTACCTTTTGTTGGAACACATTTCTCCAGGCTAATTCCTGTGAAATCCCTGTCTTTAGCACAGATGGACCTTTTCTCTGAGACAGAGATGGTCAGTAAGCAGGAGGGCTTCTTTGGAAGCCTTTCTTTCCGGATGGAAAGTTTTGGAACATGAGGGGGTGTGAGAGGAAGTGAACATCTGTTGCAGAAACGCAAATCGTTTTGGTGTTGGGCTGAGTAAAAAGTTGGTTTCATACACATGAAAATGTCTTACTCAGGAGCAACGTCTGCTTATGCTACTGCTGCACTTTACGAAAAAACATGCTTTAGGTTCTCATGCAACGCTTCCCCTCTGGGTCAGGCTCACTGGTAACCTGTGTCCACCACCGTGCTCCGTGCCTGCTCTCTTAGTAGTGCAGCCAGTAGCGCTATGTGGGACTTGAGTCACTGCAGCAAAGGGAGGACTAAGGCATACGACCAGTGCGGGAGGATGTGGTTTAATGCTGAATCGAGCCAGATCATTTTGATGCAAGGCGTATCGTACCATTTGTTCTGCTGAGCACATCTACAGGAAATGTTTACGCATTTCCAAATAAAAGGGTTGACTTTGGGAGTTACCTATTTGTTCCTAGATGAAAAAGGAATTCTGGGGAAAACATTTTTATAAGAAATTCTAGTTGAGTTCAAGCTCAACCTCCTCCTTGAGGGAGGAGGAATGCTTAAATAGACCTGCGTGGCGGTTCTTTAGAATTAGTAGTAGATTCAGAGCAGAAACCCTGCAGCTCTCCCAGTGAGGAGAAACGTGGGCCATTTTCAGGGGAGTGAGGAAAGGGCAGAGTTTAGGCACAAGCTCTCAGCCCCAACGTCAAGGACCATTATCAGTAAACAAGGGAGACCTGGACTATCCTGGTTGCCAACCACCAGCAGGCTTTGCCCCAGCACTGGTTCCAGAAGCACCCTGATATCTTTGTGCCCCCACCCCATGCAGCCCCCTCAGCACTGCCATGCCCCTCTCCTACCGCCTCTCCTCGTCGCTGTCTCATCCCGCCATGTTCCCCCATAGCCTGCCCCGGCCATGCTGCTGACCCTGCTGTGGGGCAGTGGCTTCTCCACAGCTTCCTGTGGCTCAGAAGGGCTGGTGTGGCCTGGCCCTGGCCAGAGGAGAGGTGCTGGCAGAGGCCAACAGCAAATCCTGGGAATTCTGCCCCCCAACATGGCCCACTGTCTGCCTGGCATGAGGAGGGATCCCTCAGGAGGGCCAAGAGATGTGACTGGCTGCTCTGCCCCTTCTGGAGCCTTCCAGAGAAGGCCAATCCATCAGGAAAGGACCTTACACGCTGTGTGAGGTTTTCCTCAGTGGGGGATTTTCTGGGCGTGGTGTTGGCATGGAGGCGCCTGTATCCAGGGGGGTAATTTGGGTGATAATCTGACGCTGCTTATGTTCTGCCTTCATCGCGTGAGCAGGCAGGACGCAGCTCGCCACGTTCCTGGAGCCTTTGGCCAGAGGAGAGAGGCGCTGCGTCGTGTGCGCAGCCGGGCCCGGCGGCAGCAGGCGGACCGTGCCCAGGTAATGGTTGGCTATAGCTGATGGCAGGGAGAAGTCCTAACTTTCTTCTTCAACAGATCTGTTAGGTTAAAGCCTTGTCCTGATAGCAGCTCCTGTTATATAGGAGTGCCTTTCATGTAAAATTAATGACCGTAACCAAGTCCCCAGTGAACTTCATGAACTCTCTAGTACTTCTGCAATTTTGTGGTTGAGAGCTTGTTTCGGTATCAGCCTGGAAATGTGACACTGGCTGTGCTCGGTATGGTTAAGGGCAGGCTGCTGAGGCAGCAGGGCTCAGAGGAGGAGGTTTGTTTTGATGAGAACTTCGTCCTTTTTTGGTTGGATGAACCCTTTAGGTGTGACCTCTTCATTTGGGAAAGAGCAATGTTGTGAAGGTTACTTGTAACAGAAAGGCTTTTTAATGAGAAAGAAAAGTTAGTCATGTTTGGTAGATGTGTATGTAGCCCAGTTAGGGTTTATGTATTACTCTCTTCTAAGTCATGACTATGAATGAAAATATGCCGCTGACTTTCTAATAGCTGACTAGAAGTAAAAAGATGGTTCTGTCTTGCACACTATCAGTATGAAAGAGTCACTACCTCTTTGCACGTACAAGAGCAAGGTGTAGTAAGTGTTTGTCATCTGGACATGAAAATTCCAGGTGCCCGGTGGAACTAGCTTTGGCTTTTAGTGAAGGATTGCAAATATTAAATGCTTCTGTGTGAACTAACAGTCACAAATAGCCTCCCTGCAAGCAGCAGGGGTGAACAGTCTCCTTTGTAAGAAATTTCAGTCATTACATTAGATCAGTAGTACAAAAAGATTTGATGGAAAAATCACTAGCCAAAATACCGTGCCCATTTATCAACTCTTTCTTGTAATGATAATATATTTACCTGCCTATTTGTTCATTGTTATTATTTATTGCATATTTATTTTCTCTGAGCAAGTGGAAAAGTGAATTTCTGTAAGTACACAGGAAATCTTAAATTCACCTCTGCTGAATATCCTGCAGCTGTTGACTTGTTCTCACCAAATGAGCTGAATTTTGAAACTGAATTTTGAAACATTTAATAAAAATAGATCCTACTGCCCTCTTTAATTTTCTTTATTTGATTATGTTGTTGATGTGTTTTCACCTGCAGGCGTTTGTCCCACAGAGTGAGGTGAGCATTTTTGCTTGTGTTATGGCACTATTTTTCCATCCACTCAAGTAATACAGCCTGGGATTTGGCAGGGGTTTTTAATATTTAGCGTTTTCTTAATACATAATTTAGAGTTTTGTTTAGCTACATATGCATAGTAGTGGAATAATTTTAAATTGAATCCACCGTGGTTTGCCCCTCTCAAAATAGCTCATTGTTTTAAATTACAGGAATAAGAAGCTCTAAAATGCTTTGTAAAATAAAAATAGTTTTATGAACTCTATTAACAAGAACTTTAAACAGAACAGAACAAAGTCCTTGTACAAATGCCAGGCTTGCTTCAAAATCAGCTGATTTTTTTGTTTTACATGGCCAAAATAAATTTTTAAAAATTGAGCTACAGCAACATTTTTCATAGCTGGTGTAAAAACCACTATTCCAGTTAAAAGGATGCTGTAGTATCACATCCTTATAAACCAAATGATAGCGGAAGTCTGCAACATGCAAAATTGGGCAATCTGAAGCAGGAATTTTATGAGTGGGAGATAGAAGGAATTTTATCTGAGAAAAATTAGTTTACTATTCCCAAGAACATGATAAGATCTAAACACGCAGTTTTATAGTAGCAGACATTTCATCAGCACTTTTCCTGCATGAGTTTGCTCAATAATTTCTTCTATTTTCATATACTTCTGCTTTAGATCCAGTGAGTCAGACACACAAAAAGTAGAAACCGCAGGAGTTCTATGGACTTCAGTGAAGTGACGTTATTTTACATCACCTCAGGAAGCTCTTTATGAGAACGGAAAAAGTAAAAAGCCATGCAGTCCCTCTCCCTGTTTCAGTTCCTCCACAGCAGCTATAAGATGAAAAGACCTAGTTTCATTTTATTTTGGCTATGTAAATAGTTCTCTGTCCAATAAAACTGAAGAAACAAGGAAAAAAAGGAAACAGAGAAAATAGCAGACATCTCTGCCTGCGTTCTTGTGGTACCTGTATTCGCAATCCTCTATTTGGATAGAGTATTATCATAGAATGTCCTGAGTTGGAAGGGACCCACAAGGATCATCGAGTCCAACTCCTGACCCTGTACAGGACAACCCCAAAATTCACACCATGTGTCTGAGGGCATTGTCCAAACGCTTCTTGAATATTGTCAGGCTCGATGCCGTGACTACCTGCCTGGGGAGCCTGTTCCAGTGCTCCACCACCCTCTGGGTGAAGAACCTTTTCCTAATATCCAACCTAAACCTCCCCTGGCACACCTTCCTGCCATTCCCTCAGGTCCTATCACTGGTCGCCAAGGAGAAGAGATCGGCACCTGCCCCTCC
>WAAD01010063.1:7731-34657 GCA_013389945.1 Fregata magnificens | reverse complement strand
ACCCCCAGATCCCTCTCCGTGGAGCTGCTCTCCAGCCTCTCGTTCCCCAGTCTGTACGTACATCCAGGGTTGCCACGTCCCAGGTGCAAAATCCGGCACTTGCCCTTGTTAAACTTCATACGGTTGGTGATTGCCCAGCTCTCTAATTTCTCCAGATCAGATTAGTCTTTACTGATGCCTTCCTGCAGTTGCTCCTTAGTGGTTCTGTGGTTTGAGGGGGGCTCTGGAAAGAGCTGTGTAATAGTGGATGTTTGAGTTCATAGCCATAGGAATAAAAGGGGACAGAATTGTAAAGCCTATGGCCTGTAGCTCTCTCAAAGATAAGCATGCCTAATGATGTCTCTTTTGCTGATATCAGGTTAATAATGATGCTGAACTGGTAGAAGATAGGAAGAGAGGGAAGAAATGAACAGGTTTCTGCCAGAGATGAGGCACGCTCTCCGTTGAATGTTTGCACAGAGCTGTTTTTGCCACGGCTCCCAGTGACTTAATAAAAGAGTGAGTATCAGATGTTCACCCTCATCGTCAGAATCCCTTAGCTCATTTTACTTTGGACAAATCACTGTGTTATAGCAAGTAATTGCTTGAATTCCTATCAACATCACCAGTAAGTCTCCAGTTGTTACAGACTTGGCCTGTTAAAAAAAAAAAAAGAAAGGCTCCAGTGGCTTAAATTTGACCATACTTTTGCAAAGGGTGGAGGTAAGGCTTGAATATTAAAAAAAAATCAAGCAGCCATTTATACATGGTGTCTGGGAGTCAGCTGTCAGCAACTTTGACATTTCAGAAACACTGTGAGCTGCTTTGGAGGGCTGAGAAAGCACTATAAGCTATAGTGACAGCAATGTGCTGTGTCACTGAGCTTCCTGGGCTGGCTGTGACAGGAATCAAAAATGCCAGAATAGTGCCCAAAACAATGGTCTTGCTATCCTTCTAGCTCAGTTGAATCCAAGCACTTTGGAAATTTCATGAAATCGCTTTTGCAAACTATCCCTTTTGATTTTCAGTGTAATTTGATGGCTTCTGTTGATGGGCAGAGACTTCTGAATTCTTGAGCGGTGGTGTTCCTCCATGCTAAAATTAGAGAAGTGCTATTGTAATTAATGATTGCACACAAAATGGCAGAAGGCATTATTGGCGTGGCAGAGATAAATGAATAATTAGGAAAATAAACTCTGAAGGAAAAAAAACCCTCACGATTAAGAAGTGTTTTGATACTTTCAGAAGATGGGACACAAAAAAGACTATGTTCTCTATACAGTACTATAGCAGTTTGTGCTATCATGTGTACTGTGGAAAAGACAGTATAATATAGACATAAAAATGTTCTTGCATTAAACATAGAGATTTAAATGCTTATTTTCATCTGTTTATTTCTACAGTAGGAGACTGATATGAGCAATATGGCAATGTAAAGGAAAGGAAAATGGAGAGTCTTAACTGGACTCTCCCTCACTGGTCTGAGTGAAGTGTTATTTATTGTATAATGTATCTTTGTGGAAAAAGATAAAAGCTGAGAAACAAAAGGAAGCACAGTTGTTGTTCAATACTTAGTCCTTTTCTGTAACAGAGCATGAAATAATATTTTAGATGTTAGAAATGAGCACTAATGATAACTGTATGCAAACTGTATCCGTGTTAATGGATTTCTTGGGAGGACTCTGAGTGAGGCTATTCACACAACCATTGCAGCCACTGTGTGCGCAAATGATGCCTGTGCATTTCTAAGCAGCAAGACTGATTGGGGGCTGTGGGGTAGGGAGAAGGGCTTGATTTATTTTGTTTTATTTATTTATATATTTTTACCTCCTCTTGAGAGGAGAAAGATGGGGAGGAAGGCTCAGTGAAACCACTGCTGCTTGTACAGGGAGATGTTTTATTCCAATGCTTTTATTTTGGAATGCAGCCCTGGTTCTGCTTTTCCTCAATAATTTTCTCAATTGTTATTTCTCAGATACCAGTTACCACAATGTTTAGTAAGCAGACGGGTGTGTTTTGAAATGGGAGATTTTTTTCTTTTTTTTAATACCGCTTTTTTTCCCCCCCCTTTTTCCCTTTACTAGCCTTTCTTGATGCTCCATGTAGGACTGGCTGTATAGCAAAGCTAGACTTGCCTCTGACGTTGCTGGAAAGACCTATAGAGTGGTGCATGTGGTCTCCTCCAGCTTCTCTCTGCATAGCACAGCTCTCTTCACATCTGCACATGGGGGCTGGCATCACTGCCAGCATCCAGGCGCCTCTTAGTTGCACGGGACTTATATCCTTGTAAGGTTCTGTGGCTTCTGGGCACTGCCCTTTCCATACTGGAAAGCCCAGAGGCAGAAGGCGGCAGAAGGCACTTCTTTGTGAGCAGCAAACTGAATCATGAAATTCAATTTCCGCGTCAGCTGTCAGACATTGGGTACTGGGCAGATCACAGAAGACATCTGCAGTTGCTGTGCTCATAGCATTCTTTTTTACACACGGTCTCTGAGAAAGTTGTGACCAAAGAAATGTCATACCTGAGGCTGTATAGGACTATTTTTCTGGTTTCTTTCAGCCATGAAGCAAAAAAAAAAAAAAAGGCAAAGAGGCCTTTTTTAAGATGGTAGTGCTGCTTCTTGCAATAGTGATCAGCAGAGCGTCCTAAAAGGCTTCACAGTGATCAACATTGCTGAATACACCAAGCAGGCCTGTTCCATAGTGTGCCTCACCTCTGCAGTTGAGGCATGAGGGTGTCTTGGTTCACTTCCAGGTACAGGCATGCCTTTCTGCTGTGGTCAGACCTCTGAGCTGGTGACCCACAAGTAAACATGCGAGTTTTTTGCTTTTAATTTCCTTTTTCATCTTCCTTTTACCTTTCTGTCTCCTAATTTTCAGAAGGTTGCTGTTCATCATACGTTAAAGGAAAGCAATTCAATGAGAGCAAAGCTGCAGGTCAGTGGTCTGTAACATGCTATGAAAAAACTTCCAAGTGAAGGAGTAGTATCTGGTAGCCAGTGGTTCTGAGACATCCAATCATAACAAGTCAGCAGCTGCACCAGTAAAGGGCCTTTTAACTGTTGATGTAAAAACTTAAGAATATTGGGAAAATCGACTTTCCTGCCATAAAAAAAAATCATAGAGCTTGAAATTATGAAATCCAGTTCTCCATCTGGTGCATATTTGTGAGGAATCGGGTCAAAAAAAGAAGAAACTAACTTATTTTAAATGCAACAGCAAGTTGAATAATGCTTACCAGAGAAAAGGAGGTATTCAGGTTAAGGTACAGCGAACATGGGAAGGTAAAACATAAAATAATTAATTTCTCTATTTTCCGTCTCTGTAACAGGAACCTAAGACTTCTGTCAGATTTTGCCAGCTATAAAGCAGAAAGTGATGAAGTTAGAAGCCATGCATTGAGAATAATCACTTCCACTGGATTTGATCCACAGAATCATTATTTTGAGCTCTGTTTAACTTATTTCAGTGTTGGTTTTGGTCTTTTATGATTTACCCATTTATAATTTATAATTCTTCACTTATATGTGCTTTTTACAACATGTGAATATTGCACGTTGCCACTTGTGCTTAGCTTCTTTTCATTCAAAAGCACAGAAAATACCGACACGTCACCAGGAAGCTCTCAGATGAGTGAATTGATCTAGTAGCTTGTTCAATAAATGTTGTGTAACATTTATTCACATTCCTGCTTGCAAGCCAGCAATGAATGCAGGTGCAAGTACCATTGCAAAATATTCAGCTGAATATTTTTGCAATATACTATCTGAAGCAGATATTATAATGTCAGATTAGTAATATGTTGGGCCTACTGAACTGGTCAATGGTCAAAAATTGGCATTTTATATTTATAAAATCATTATGAAAAGATCTGATGTTTGGGTACAGTTGATGTATAATGCTTGCCATTGGGCAGTTGGTTTATGTTTATGTTAGACAGCAAACTAAATTTGGAGTAGGGGGGTTTATCAATTTTCTCCTGCTTCTGAATTGAGCCACTGCAAGGAACAAAAGAAATTTTTTAGATAGCTTAATGAGATGGTAAAATGTTGGTAGCTGTGCATCCCAGTGGAACATATATGGGTAAGAAAATGGCTACTTTCCACAGCAAACCGTTATTTATCATCTGAACCTGGACATAAAGGTGAGGGTGTAATGGAGATTTAAGAGAGGTGATAACAGGATGAGGCTGACCAGACAATTGCTTAGCAAAGTAACTGCGAATTATAATATGTAAAAGCATCTGTGAATAGCCTTTTTCTTTCCTTTTAAGGGGAGTAAAAGCGTAGTACTGGTAGAGGAAAGATAGGACAGGGGAGAGAAGTCTGTTTTGTTGCTGCTTGATTCAAAGGTCAACTAAAGAGAGAGATTGAGGGAGACCGAATGACACTGAGCTAGATTGCTCAGAGACCTCTGATGTTAGAGAGCTGTTGTGAGGTTGCTGAAAAAGGGACCAAATGCATGTGGGTGGTTGTTATCATGTCTATATATGCCTGTAACTTGTCACATCTAAAGTAAAACTAATTGGTTTTCAGCAGTCTCATGTGGCCTGTATATTTGTTTGCTTTCCCTGAAGACCGCCATTGAAGAAATAAACTGTTAACCCAAAATGTCCACTTAGCTGGGAAACTTTGACCCATTTCAAGAGTCTGAAAGTAATAGGGCTGTGAGATCACGCCTCTGCAAAGTTTGTTCCCAAGGGTAGGAGAGCTCTGGCCACCTGTTCCCATCAAGAGCATGTGGCACCAGTGTGGCAAAATCCAAACCCAGCAGAGTTTGCAAAGTGTCCAACTGAGGGAGCGCTACCCAGGTCTGTGGCAGAAAAACAGAGTGTTTAAGTGGGTGCCCTATATTAAAAAGTTTATCAGCACAGATTTCAGCTTTACTGGCCTTTGTGCAGTGAATCTTCCTTTTATTCCTATCTTTAGGCTGCATTCGTATCAAGGTCACTATAAGAGGTACATGGTCTATCCATCATCCACACGGCCTTCTGTGTAAGCTGTGTAAGTCAGCTCCCTGAGTTTTGTGTAAAATAAGTAAATCTGTCTCTTTCATTCATTATTCATTAAAGCACAATGAAGCACCCAAGCCTGAATTCCCCTCCCCTGGAAACCATTACTCCAGTGCAGCTGGGGGCTGAACGTGCTGTAGGATAGTGACTGTTGACAGGGTTCAGTCAGCTTTAATGTTCTGCAAGTGGGTCTCTGTACTGGGTCTGCCTGAGATGGGGTTAATGTACTTCATAGCAGCTGTATAGTGCTATGCTTTGGATTTGTGGCCAGAACAGTGTTGATACCACACGGATGTTTTAGCTATTGCTGAACAGTGCTTACATAGTGTCAAGGCTGTCTCCATTTCTCGCTCTGCCCCCACAGTGAGCAGGCTGGGGATGGGCAAGAGGCTGGGAGGGGACACAGCCAGGAGAGCTGACCCCAGCTGACCAGATATTCCATACCATACAACATCATGGTGAGCAATAAGACTGGGGTGAGTTTTCCAGGAGTTGCCGTTGCTTGGGGACTGACTGGGTATTGGTGTAGCTGGTGGTAAGCGATTGCTTTTGTATCACTTGTTTTTCTTTGTTTCATTTTGTTTTCACCCCTTCTTATTAAACTGTCTTTATCTCAACCCACAAGTTTTCTGACTTTTGCCCTTCCAATTCTTTCCCCCACCCCACTGGGGGGAGTGAGGGAGCACCTGTGTGGGACTTAGTTGTCTACTGGTGTTAACCAAAACCAGTCCCTTTTCCTGATCCTGCCTCCCCTGGGCAGTGTCCTGGTGGTCCATTTTGGCTGGTCCAGCCCGGGGCTTTCGGTGACTCTGGCTCTGCTGTGGATTTCTTGGCAGCAATGGGAGATTTGCCTGACTTTGAGATTTGATTTTCCCCCCCCCCCACCCCCCCTTTGGCACCACTATCAGTTCTTCCGCAGCCAAGAACTTTTGTTGCCACTTCTGCAAAGGAGATTTATCCAGCAGATAATCCTGCTCCCTGAAACAGGGCCTGAGAAGCTAAGCCAACCTTTCTTTCTCATCTGTGAATGTACGCTGCTTCGCTGCCTTATATTACTGCAAACTCTGTGATTCATTGTCTCCTATGTATTTAACACATGTACTCTCTTAAATGGAGTGTTTGTGTGATTCTTTATGAACAGAAACCATTTAAGAAACTGTGTTCTGCTTTTCTTTCCTTTTCTTGTTTATTGCCCATGTTTGCACTATATCCAGACTGTCAGTACAAGACCTGCATCTGGTCCGTGTCTCCTGGTCCTCAGCCACTGTGCTGGCATCTCTCACTTTTATGATAGTGTTATGACTTCTCTTCATCTTTACAATAGCCCTGATACCTACATACTGAAGCCTGAGTACCACCCCTACAGATGCCTAAAACCCAGATTATTTTGACTGAGATAGGATGAGTTACCCCATAGCAATTCACAAATGCCCAACCTTAATCCATGTGGAAAGCTAATATAAACTAGAAAAAGGTACTCTGAAGCCCAGCCAAGCAACGTTATTGTTCTAGGATGAGAACCGTGATACCTTTGTGTATTGGTTGAGAATCTGATCCTTGCATTTCCAGAAATGCCCACTGGGCACAGGTTGTGCTGACACGTGAAAAGCAAATACATTTTAACGGCATAGTTTATGCCATTAAATTTGCCAAATTGCTAGATACGCAATTTAGATGTTGTGTGTCACGTGCAGACAGACTTCAGAGAGTTCCCTTGTTTTTTTCAGGGACACTAGGTGACAATGACACCATTTAACATGACAATATTTTCTCCTCTTCTGGGTCAGTTCCTGATGCAGAAGATAGATCATATCTCTAAAGCAGAGGAGGACAGTTGCAGAAATGCGCCATCAAACTACCAAAAGGCTCAGTTTGTAGTGTGAAGTACAGAAATGATCACTCAATCTGACTAAGCACTGTGCAGAAACTTAGAGATACTTCAATGAGACCCAAGCAGTGGGGGAAAGACGTGCATTTCATATGACACAGGAGCATGAGCTATACCAGCAGGCACTAAGGGAGGTGGCCCACAAGTTTCCCCATCCTTCAGTATGTCCCTGCATAGGCATATCAATGCTATGCATTTCTGAGAGCATTGGGCACGCAGACATTTTGAAAACCGGGTTCCTTATTTTAGGTACTTTTAGTGTCATTTTGGAGATCTTGGACATCCATTTTGTAAATTCCTGGCTGTGATTTCTTCCTTTTAAACTAACAGTAGTTTAACTTGTTCTGAAGCAGGCCTATGTGCTACATTGAGCTATATGAGAGTAATTCCCTTGGCGAGCACTGGAACTGTTCCTTTGCCTGGAATGAATGTACTGAGAGAAGACTTGTGCACAGTGTGCGCAAGTCTTGTGTACAGTGCCCTGTACTCGGCACTGGTGAGGCTGAACCTCGAATACTGTGTTCAGTTTTTCACCCCTCACTACAAGACAGACACTGAGTTGCTGGAGCGTGTCCAGAGAAGGGCAACGAAGCTGGTGAAGGGTCTAGAGCACAAGCCTTATGAGGAGCGGCTGAGAGAACTGGGGTTGTTTAGCCTGGAGAAAAGGAGGCTGAGGGGAGACCTTCTCGCTCTCTACAACTACCTGAAAGGAGGTTGCAGCGAGGTGGGTGTTAGTCTCTTCTCCCAAGTAACAAGCAATAGGACAAGAGGAAGTGGCCTGAAGTTGCACCAGGGGAGGTTTAGATTGGATACCAGGAAAGATTTCTTTACCGAAAGGGTTGTCAAGCATTGGAACAGGCTGCCCAGGGAAGTGGTTGAGCCACCATCCCTGGCGGGATTTAAAAGACGCGTAGGTGTGGTGCTTAGGGACATGATTTAGTGGTGGACATGGCAGTGCTCGGTTAATGGTTGGACTTGATGATCTTAAAGGTCTTTCCCAGCCTAAATGATTCTTTGATTCTATGACTTCCTTGCACATTTACTGGTCCATATGCTGTTAAACATCTGAAATAACATAATATCCTTCGGGAAAGGCTTACCATATCCAGTGATTATCTCCTGGCTCAGGCTTAAATAGGCTTTGCGAGGATCAGGGAGCGACTTTTCACAGTAATGGTTTTCTCTAGGAGTTATCCTAAGTTTCCGGCATTTGTCATTCAAGCCAATCATCCCACCTTTGAGGAAGAGCATGTGCTATCTCTCTGCAAAGTAGATTTACCAAATAGCTTCTCGGTGCAAATGGAAACGTACAATAGAGGTGAACCCTAAAACTTCCTCTCTTTCCTTAAATGATTAGTGAGATTGTTGCTATAGTTCTCATAAATCTTTAGTGTCATTAGTGTACCATCCTGTTTCTTATACAGCTAAAATCAAAGGCACCTGGCCTGTAAGACTTCAGAGTTTGCATCAAGTATTTGAGGACATGTTTTTGAATAAAAGGAAAGAATATGTGGACCTCATTAGAAGACAGAGGAACCAGTGCAGTCACCACACAAATTTTGCTCAAGGAAAAATGTATAAAAATCCAGAGCCAAATTCCTGGAGTCTCCTTTGCATGGTCCTACTTCCTTTTAGTTGGGTTTTTTTTGTTGTTGTTGTTTTTATGGAAGCCAGGCTTACTCAATCCATGTCTGTTTCCTACTTAAGACGTTTTCAGCTTGTTCTGTGAGTTCAAGCGATAAAAAACAAGTAATTTCATAGATGTTCTTTGAAAACAGGTAAGTGGCTAGAGGACAGGTCCCTGTCCATGCTGATGGGAAGCTGCAGCCGGATTTTCCCCTTTTTTGGCATCAGTGACCCCACGCTGATGTCCCTAGGAAATAGTTTTTCTTTAATTCAGCTGCCTGTGGAACTATTTGCTTATTGTTGAGCTGCCTGTGGATATATCACAAAACAGAGTTGCTGTTTAACACTATTCACACATTGTACTAGGGAATTCTTGGTGGGCAGATGGTTTACAGACAGGTGACTGAAAATTTGCAGTTTGTTTTATTGGTTAGTTTCCCAATTCATGCAGTAGTTCCATTTCCTGAATGTAACCACTGTAGGAAAGCACTGGCAACACGGATTTCCAACGCACAGTTTGCATTGTTGCAGAGTAATTGTGTCATCCAGAATTCACTTTGGGCAAATGTTAAAAAAATAAATGTGGACTTAAAGTTAGCTCTTCAGAGGATTTATCATTCATCAGAATCAAATGCATTCACTCAGATTCGAGGAAACCAAACATAAAAGGACTCAAATAGCACTAACTGGAATGTGTTTAGAATACAGATACTGATAGTTTTCTAAGTGCATTAGTTGGTTTACTCTTAGCCCAGATTATTTACTCGGGTAATGAAACTGACCTTTGTTTTGTGCTCTGTTCTCAAGAATAAAAATGTAGTGGGAAATGTGGTCTGGCTAGATCTGCTAGGCGATCGGCTTGTGATCTCTGCAGTTAAGTGGTTGAATACATTCTACAGTGGGAATAGTCACTGCCTGCCTGAGAAGCTTGGTTTCCTTTTTGGTGGTTTGTGTATTAAAAAAAGGAAAAACCTTGGTCAGTAAGAAGACTAATTCAGTGACATTCAGCAGAGTATATAACATGCTGATAGTCATTTGGATTTAGGACAAAGCCTTACCTGTAAACTCCAAGTGGACGATGAACTTCGGATCCCTGCCGGAGCCAGAAGGGGTGAAAGGTTTAATGGTCTATATAATAGCAACCACCTTAGCTTTTGGGTGCAATCTGTGAGTAGCTCTTCTCCAAACCTTCTCTTCTCTTCCCCTGCCAAACGCCTGCAGTGGAACCCCACGGTGTCTCTGCAGTTAGTTCTGTCTGTACCTGTGAGGAAAGAGATTTTCCCTTAGTAACATTTACACTTTTTTTCCTGGGTTTTAGCGTACTTGACTAATAATACCTAGACACTGCAACAGTTGCTTGTCTAATCCATAATGTTCTCTCTGGTGTAGTTATTGTGTCTTTAGTAGCTGCCTTATTTATCAGAGGGTAGCTTAATGTTATGAATGAGGGTTTGCGAGCGTTCTGCATGGCAGGTGCTGGCTGATTGCATGTGTTCATCTCACAGCTGCCAGTGTTCTTCTGTCCAGCTGAGCACATCAGGGTTCATCTGAACCATGACTGTGGTCAACAACAGCCCAGAACAAGGGACTGCTTGTCCCACTGTGGTGACAGCAAAACGCCATGGGGCAGTGCTGGCTGTTTAACAGTTTTGGATGATTTTGCGTAGCACAAGTGCTGAACAAAGCACAGTGAATGAGTGACATGATGTAATGCATTTTTCAAGAAACCTAGATAACAGAAAATCATAATAAATCTCTTCAGCGAGTGGGATGCTTTTTGAGGAACTAAGTGGGCTGTACTCTGCAGCTTCCAGCAGCAAGGGTGCTGTCTTTCTGATAACAATGTACTTATTCCATAGTGCAGGACTGCCATGCTGTGTCTCAGAATAAGAGAAATAACATCATTATATAATCACGTTCAGTCACTTACGATGTGTTTCTGTCCTTCTCCCATAACTGCCTAGTTTTTCAGTTGCACTACGAAGGCTTATGGTTGCAACAGAAATCTTGTACAGGCAAAATAAGGATGCAGGCTTAATTACTTGTTGCACTAATTAGTACACTGCCATGACAGCACTTGTTTGTAAATTAGAAACCCACATTTAATAACTGAGTTAGATTTTATTTTCATTCTGCGTGTTTGAATGTTGTAACTTGCAATACCTTTCAGACATAATCCCATACAGGCAGTTCAGATTAGAATGTGGTGATACTTAATAACACATGGAAATGCTTTAGTGATTATATGACGAAAATATTAAATAAGACACGTAATGCCATTGTTTGGGTGAAAAGTGTTAATGTGTGTATTATGAGTCAGAGCACACACCCTCTGGCTGGAGCTCACAGCACCCACAGAAGTGGAGAAGATGCCTTTGTATTTGAAAGTAGCTGCATAACGAGAGGGTTGACTCCTTAGCTCACCTTTGAACAACAGATTTTCTTTGGGCTAGGGGATTTCCTAGGTGAGAAACCCTGCAGATCAGGAAGTAACAAGCATGATGATGGAGAGGCAGTTAACAGCAGCTGACCCTTTAGTGAAAGTTTTCTCTGTGCAGGAAGGAGTCGAGGTTCAGCATCTGACCACTTCTGATCAAACAACAAGACATGGATGCCTCCAGATTAAGGAAAGAGCTGAGCTGCATCCCTGATTTCTCTTTCAGTGGGAAACTAATTTTGCCAGTTGGCAGGGACAACCTGCAGGTGTTTTTAACAAGGAAGTAAGGAAAAAAAAAAACCCCTGGCTTTCTCCTCTTCATTCCAGTCTATCCTTTTTCACTAGGTGCTTGTCTTAAATGGGGCCCTGCTTTCCAACTCTTCTGCCTGCCACCAGTGAGGTCTTTTTACTCCGCACGTCTGGCTTTGTTCCTTGAAGCTGCCCTCTTAGCAGTGTCCCTGGTTTGGAAAGACAGCTGTATTCAGGAAGGGCTCCCTAAGTGTGTCCTAAAGGTCCACCAAAATCAACAGTGTTTTTCTGAACTAGGACCTTGGGAGTTTCTCACCCAAGCAGGGGGTAGAGCCAATGACATGAGACTGCACTGCATGGCTACAGCTCAAATAGCAAGCATCACATATGCACAGAGAGCATCCAGAGAACAAAATTGTTTAATGAGAAAAACTGAAGCAAATAAATTCAAATAGAGAGAAAATACAAGGAAACAAAGGGGGAGGAGGAAGCTAAGTATGTAAAAAATAACAGCAGCAGCACAACGGAGTCACTTTGAAATACTCAGTCCAAGCACTGTCTTGAATTTGGAGAACCCTCTTGTATCCCAGATCTCTGAACTTCCCAAAGCTGTCTTCAGGGGATACATCATATATGTTATTGACTTTGCTCCATCTTTTATGGAGATTACTAGAAGGACTTTCTGCAAGTAGTGAATGACACAATTAAAAACACAACAAGCATTTTTAATGTGTGTGAACTGTGGGGCAAGGATACAAGGTTCTAAGGGGGACCTTTTCCCAACCCTCGAGCTCACTGCTCGTAACCCAAAGGATTAGCTCCAACGTACAAAGTGCCCATTGTATTCTGCACACACACTGTTCATGTATATTTCAACAGATGTAATGCACTGTAGTAAGTAAATGGCGCAATTACAGACAAAGCCTATAGAATATGTCTCGGAGAGGATTTGAGCAATAAACCATCACACTGTTAACTAGCATGTCCCATGTTGTAAATAAAAATGCTCTGACACTCAAGAGAGGGAGGGCTGTGAAAGCTTCACTGTAAATTTTGCTTAAGGAAATACTCCAGTTTACCTTGTAGGGATATTTCTTGTGCACAGTTTATGCAGTATTGAGAACAGGGAAGTCCTACAGTTTTGCATTCAGTGGGAAAACTGTTAAAAGAGTCTCCTCTCCTTATTTCCTGCCATCTGGAATAGGCTCACCATGTCACCTTCCCTTAATTCTCCAATTTATTTTTTAACACCTCCCTTGCCCTTGTGCCATAACTCTGTTTAATTTAGGTCTGATAAATATTTGCAGAAGTGCACCTTTCCAGCATGCTAGAGCAAAACCCAGGGCTGTGGGTCAGAGACAGAAGAGGAACACTTAGCACAGTGGAGTTTTATCATTCTGTTGCATCTGTTCTATAGGATATCCACAAATAACCCATCAACTAAGACTGTCTATTTAATTCTCTGATACAGATGTTGAGAAAACATTTCAGTAAGGTCCATCAAGGACCCATTTAACAATTCTGAGTGTCTCCTTTCTCTACTATGCCATGTGATTTGGTGTCTCTAGCTCTTTGCAACTATCATGAGTTAACGCTTCCCCTGCATTTAGGTCTTTGTGAGCTTATTCAAGTTATGCTGCTATACAGTAGTATAGTCTCAAGAGATCTATTTATTTTGCTGCTGCTGCATTTAGTTAACATATTTAATTGTGCCTATTGGAAGTAACCAATTCATTACTATCCCTTTACAGTATTGCTCTACTTCCTAAGATGCTGGGCTTTTTTTTGACAGATTTCAGGCTCTTTGCAGACACTTAGGGTTCTGCAAGGGCTATTGTCCCCCAGGAAGCATGGGACTTCTGGGGCTGGAAGCAGTGCAGTGCTGGTAGTCTTTGTGGTCTGGGGGAAAGTCCCACCGGCTACAGATCTTGCTATTAAAACGAGCAGGAGACACAGGCGTTTCCCTGTTCTGCAGGTGCTAAGGCAGAGGCTGAGAGACAGACGAGAGAAGGCAGTGGAAAACATTTGTCTCATTAAGAGCTGGGTGTGGCTGCGGTGGGTGTGGAGGAGGAGCAGGAAGAAGAAAAAGAAGAAGAAGGGGTTTAGCTTTCCATTAAAGCAAGTGTAGTAGTTTGGCTGTGTGAGTGCTGGAGTGGAAGAAGGCTTGTTGCTTTCAGAGCAGGGCTCTTGGAAAAGAGAGGAGGGAGAGCATCTGGTGCTTTGCTTATCTACAGTGAGAGGTGGGGGTGAGTCAAGGGCTCAGAAAGGCTGAACAAATGTTTTTGATTTTTATCACCCTTCTGGAAGTTGCTGATTAGCTAATTTAGCTGGTGGCTCTGTCAATGAGGGGAAAATGGCCATTTCTCAGGGCAGCAGAAGGGGAGATCACTTTGTTGTGAGTGCTTGTTGCCATGACACCTCCCCCCAAAGTATTTTAGGAAACAAACATTAAAATGTTGAAATGAATAAAGAACTCAGTGGTGAGGGGCAAAACTTACCATCTTTAGGTAGAAGCCTGCTGCTTCTCTTTACTAAATCATGTGGATTGTTGTGTAGCCTTGAGCTGGTTTTGAATATGTTTGCTAGAAATTAAAATTCAATAATGACAGCCAATTGAGCCCTTGCTCCTGCAGTAAGGTGTGTGTTAATGCAGAGCCTTAGAGTCTGGGGTCCTGTGTGATCTTTTGCAGTCAGTCGAATGTGTAACAGTACCTGTGGTAGTAAATATAGATTAAAACAAATGACTGTTACTGAGGCAAGTAGGTAGAGGTAAGACCACTGCGCTCGTTAGTCTGTATGTAGCTCAATATTTTTTCCCAGGGTGAAGAAATGCCCCTTCAGGAGATCACTATCATTGTGTAAAATGTGTTTATAGTGAAATAGCTTTGGGATGTGATGTTGAAATGAGCCAGTGTAGCTGGAAGGCTGGCCAGCCTCTTTACATCCACATCTTACTCATGTAATTGATGCACCTTGCTAAAAAGTGCAATCTTACCCATTATTTTGTGCTTGTCTCTACAGGGCCTGCATTCCTTGCCCTTTAGGAAGGCTGGGAGCAGGAGGCCTACATAATTGGGCCTTTTTTCTCTTTTTGCATGTAAGGTAGAGGTTTCCAAAACATCCAAGTAAATTAATTATTTACTTTTCCTTTTCAAAAGTGACATAAGATCTTGGGACTTCCACTGAGATGTAGGTGTTTTAGCACTTTCCACAAACTTGAACCCTCAAGTTGTCAGCTATTTTCAGAAATGGTTTTTATCCTAGACTAACAGCGGGTTAAAAGGAAACGGGTTTTTTTGCACACTATTTTCTCCCTTAGAGCAAAAGGGACGTAGCCACAATTGGTGATCCAGAGGCCACACATAAGGTAAAAGAGCAACTTCCATTAAATGAATTTATGTACAGCATTGCCAGAGATGCCAGGGCAGTGGTTCTGCATAGCAGAATACCTTTGTTCTTTTTCCTAAGGCACTGTCTGTCCATATATGCAAAATATTAATCTTCAATGTGAACAGCTAAGGGTCATTTTTTATTGCTATAGGTGCAAATAAGGATTGTTCTATAATATATCGAACTACCTACAAAATTTCCGTGAACCAGCATCTTGAGGTGAAGGATTTTCTTCTTCTTCTTCCCCCCCCCCCCCCGCCCCTTCCTGCCCATGCCGGCTCCCAGCCATAGGTGATAGAAAGGGTAGGTCTGTATTTTATGGCAGGGTTAAAATCTAAAAACCATGGTTATTCTGTCAGATTTTAGGGTCCTGGAGGAAGCCAAGGAGCTACTCTGCTGACTGTACCTAGCAGCTTAACATGTGTGTCTCTCTAACTTCAGTATAGATATATAAAAATGTTAACCCCTTTTTGGAGCGGGGAAGGGAGCCTGTCACCTTAGGACAGGATTTGTGCTCAGACATCCCTCTCGTGGCCCCTCCTTAAAATCTGGTGACTCCATTTCTGCCCAGATTTGTGGGTAGTGCCTAGGCAGTCTGTAGGCACGGAATGCTTGCAGGTAGCCATTTGTCTAATGAAAGGAAAACATTCTTTCTAGGATTCACAGACTTCAAAGAAACAATAAAACCAAGAACAGTTATCTCTGAGTAACTTCCTGCCTACAGGTTGTGATGCATGTTGTTTCCCTTGCTACAAGTGAAAATAAGTAATCTTTATCAGTATCTGACAAGCAGCATACGCAGTGAGAAGAGAAAGGAGGATGAGACATTCTGAGAGGGGCTGGTGGTCAGACTAGTACAGCAGCTTTGTGCAATGCATTTTGGGCCACCTGATGATGAAGAGCTGTGCTTTTGTCATCTGTGACATGCTTCACCAGGAGTAGGTTTGGCTCTTGTAGGCTCTTGTGAGTGCAGACAGGCCAGTAGGAGTGCAACTTGCCAGGTTACTGTTCAGTGAAGGGCCTTCTGGGTGGAGGAGGTTAAAGGGATAAAATAGAAGGTGACTGAAGAACTGAGTGTACATGTAACAGAGCAAAGGCAAGAGATAAGGAGCAGGAAATGGCACGCAAAGTGAAGGATTTTGGAGATTTGCAATATTCACAGATTATATTGTCCTTTCTTTCTCCTTCTGTCCCCCAAGTGGATAGCAGTAGGTGGCAAATATCTCTAGGGACAAATATCTAATGGGGGTGTAAAATAAGCAAAATGGGTTTCAAATCCTTGGTTTCAAGTTTGTAGTTGAATCAGATGTACAGATGCATGACTCTGACTCTGTGTCACACTGAATTGATTCTATCAAGTATTTGCATTCTTCTCTCCCCACCTCCTACTTCCACTCCCAGCACAGTCTAATTTAGGAAATTGTGAAATCTTGTGTGAAATCCTCTTGTGTAACGCTGCTCAGCAAGACTATAGCAACAGCATCTCAAGTAAGCTCTGGATTATACGTGAATATTTGTATGCAGTTTTAAGGACACTGAGCCAGTGTAAAGAAATAGTAGGCTGACCTTAGTAACTGGAAGGTGGATTAGATCATGCAGTGGATATCCATTATTGCCAGTTGTCTGCCGGTAGAAAGCAGCTTTGAACCAGAACTTGTTCTTCAAAGGGATGCCAACATTAGGAGATGGATGGTACCTACACAAGCCTTTTCCCATTACATGCATTGTGGCACAGCTAGGAACCGGAGAATGAAAACATAACCCACAGGTGCTGCAAACCCCAGCTTTAAGGAGTGTTATCTTCTATAGCATGTGCTATTGGGAGTGTGAGAGCTGGAGCTGAGGGTTTGTTTAAGTCCTGGCATTTTGATAAAACAAGAGTGCTCAGCTGGCAGTGCTGTGGCAGGCAGGGCAGCAAGCCCATTCATGGCCAAGGCAGTGTGCTGTTGCAGAGGTCCAGGATGGCTGCTGGAGGCATGTGAGGGGTATTGCTGGAAAGCACACTCTGCTTGAAAAGCACCAGCAGTACCTGGAGGAAGGCCAATGTCTACAGAAACAGGTGAATAAAGTAGCCAGTCACGATTGCAGTCAGGCCTGGATGAAGATGGTACTTGCCAAAGCCTTAAAGTATGGAAATGTCCTTCCCCACCCCCCTGAAGCCCATCAAAGGGCTTTGTAATGTGTTTTCTCTGTGGTTACTACACTGTGCTGCAGTTTAGTCTAATGCTGGCATTGGAGAACTATAGCAGGCGTTCTGGACTGTTTGAATGCTTTGGAAGTAGGTGGTATCCATGGCATGGGGAGGGGGTGCTTTTCAATCTCTGCCAGGTTTCTTTGTTTCTCGTGGATCAGATGTAATGGTGCTGCAGCTCATCCTCAGGCAAGTGTTGGTTCTCCAAGAGTACTAGTCTATACATCCCCACTGCTTCTGACTCAGTGCAGTGAAATTCTACACCAAACCCATTGTCTAATTGTTTATCCACTCCTTGGTTCTAAAGCTGAGACGCTGAATAGAGGCAATTCTTTTAGCTCTGGCTTCATGCCTCATAGCTAGCATATAATTCCTGCCGTTTGCTTCAATTTTACTCTTGGCTGAAATTTGAACATACAGCACAGGTTTTTTTCACATTTCTTTTTCTCCCACAGGCCAGTCGCATTATATAGGATCATATTCACCATTGGATTGGCATCAGGTAAATTTTTGTTGTGCTGAATTTTGAAGTATGCTAGTCAGTTGCACTCATGATGCTTACATCTCATGTACGCATGAGCTATACACAATGGAAATCATTACCTGTTAATAAAGGCTAAATTGTCAGCTTGGGGCTGCTGCTGTTGTATGAGGCTTTGTGTGAGTAGAGGGGCATACAGATGTTGTACTTCACAAACTCTACTTCCCACTGTAGAAATGTTCTTCTGTCACAGCCACTACAATACAATGGTGGTTTTAGTGAATCTGACCCCTGAAAACTTGGGGGGGGGCATGTTCATGGACTTCTGCTTGGCCAGAAGGTGCTTGGAATTTAAACTGTGGGTAGTATTTGGGAGGTGATTCTTCTCCCCAATCTCCAATATAGAGCCACAAATGAAAGAAGAGCTGCTCAACCCATGACGTGTTTTCACTTTTTTTATTGCCAAAAGCTAGATTTCCTGGTGAAGCTCATTCTCACCATCTCATTCTATGGCTTGAGGGAAAGAAAATCTTAACCTCTGAAGAGCTTGCATAATACTCAGGTGGAAGTGAGTTCCTGGGAGGCTCTTTTGTTATGTTTGCTGTTTATTTCCAGTTGGGAATTTCAAACAGAAATGTTGTGAGGCACTGTCACACATTTGCTGTAAGTCCAATGTTTCTACAAATCATCACATGTGGTTCGTGGATCATTCATCTATATACGGCAGATTGGATCCTTTCGGGATGCCTCACACCTACATGTTCTCTTCCCAATGAGGATGACTCTTTCAAGATTATGCACTAAATTGAAAGTGAAAAGACAAACTGAGCCCAACGCTTGAAAAAGAATCGGGGCAAAGAGAGATTCTGTTGATTTCCGGCCCTCTCCACTCCCCTCAAGCCAACACCATGTATCCTATAGCATAACATCCTAATGGAAAAGGATGCTAACTAGTAGAAGACTTGGTGGTTTTCTCTGAGAAAACATTTCAGAATTCCATGATCTTCATCAGAGTTTTCCAAATTGATTCCAGCTGCCATCCTTTTCAGGCCACACGCTTGTGTCTACCAGACTCATGAACCAAAATATTAGAATAAGCAGTTATTTCTGCTTGGCTCTGATAAGATCATACACGTATTTTGAGACTCATTGGATTAGACTAACTTTCTAAATATCAGAGTGTAAAATGGGCAGCGATCACTTGGTGACTGTAAATATAGTCTGCACAAGAAGCTCTTTAGTTAGTGTGGAGGTAGCAACTGTAATGGAGAGTAGGCTGAACTAACCTGCTTCTTGAAAGAGCAAACTAGCCCGCAAGGTTGGGTGCAGCTTCATTCGTGAAGGGGGCCAGGGACCAGCAGCATAGTAATTCAGCCTCTTGCACGTATATGTCCTAGTACTTGACGCAAACAGGGGCATGAGGAGAAAGACCATCTCTTTCAACAGATTTCCTCCTCTCCTTCCTTGCCCAAAATGTCCAAAAAGTGACTCCTTTGCTTGGAGACAAGTAAGTTATGCTGTCCCTAATGTCCCCATCAGCCAAGATCATGGCTAAACTTGCAGAACCAAACTTGCAAATAGTAGAAAGTTTTTGAGAGAGAGCGTATTTTGTTTTGCCAGTAGCCAAATTTTCTGGAGGGCTGGAGGGTAATGGGGTGGAAGTGGTTACTAGACTTTTGAACTGCAAGCTTTTTATAGCTATAAGAAAGTTACTTAAAATACCAGCTAGACCCTCAGGTGACTTTTAATCTTTTTATTTCAGTAGTCAGAGACTAGTGCTGTGGGAGGAAGACACCAGCTGCAGTAACACTTGTTTTTCTGTGCTTGTGGTTACTCTTCAGGGTTAGGCAATGTTTATTTCCCAGCGTAACTGCTCAACAGCCTTCCTTTCTGAAGTGTCAACACATGCAAATACGTGTTTGAGGAATTGCTGCCACAGTACCTAATGGTTACGCTTTTTTTTTTAAGTTCAATCACTTGCATGTTGTAGGCTAAAGAGCCTGAAGAATTTCACTGCAAGATGTATGCAAACTCAGCTATGCAGTTAGTCTTGTTGTTCTCTGTGTCTAAGCATGCATTGTACTACCTTAGCCTTTAAGCAGTCTGCTGCAGTGTTGCATTAAGAGTAAAGATTTGTAAATGAATAACTTTCATAGTTTCAAACCCAGTGAGGCTTCCTCCAGCCTTGCTTTTCCTTAAAAACACAAGGGGGGGAGGTTCATATCCCTGCAGAACAAAAGCATATCTTGTTCTAATACTTTCATTTAAAAGCTATCAGACATGCTTGTGTAAAGGCAGACTTGAAGCCAATCTGTGTCTTTCAAGGGCCACCGCATTGCACTCCACATAAGCAGTGAAATGATTGTGACTGTCGCTGTCTCCCACTACACTGCCTTTTCATTCACTTGATGATCAAATCCAGGTTTGATCTCTCTGGATGAAGTACTGCCTCAGTAAAAGGGCACTGGCAAAACCCACGCTGACTTAAATGAGGCAAAGGATTTCAAGTTTTGTTTTTTTTCAAAGCCCTCCATGGGCTTGTTACAGCCTGTCTCAGAGACCTCTTCCTGTATCTTTGCCTCCTGGATTTCTCATCTATTTTTAAGTTTCATGCTCTTTCCTGCGCCTATTTTAACTCTGTTACTGTACCATTTAACCCCTGTGGGATATGGAGTTTGTGGGAAAGAAGCGGCATATTACAAAAATAATATGTTGGTTAATCCACATACTTCTCCAAGGGTTTCATGGCACAGGACATGCAGAAACCCTAATTAGGATCACATCTAGGTATTATGCATTTGTTTGTCAGCAGCTGTAATATGAACTGATTAAGAAATATTCAGTAAGGGTGTCATATTATGTCTGTCTGATCTCTCTACCTGTGCTAATGCCTAGGCAAAATACATAACTTGAGTTTATGCCTATGATTCAGAGTTTGCCCACAACTCTGAAGTGTTTTCCTCACAGGACAAGTACTGGTTTGGGCTTGTTATGGGAATTCTTTTCCCTCAGTAGTATCAGTCTGTGCAATGTCCCTGTGCAGTGCAAAAGTAAACAGTTTTCAGGCCTTGGATCTCTTACATACATTTTGTGCTACAGATCCCCCAGGGATTCCTGTGAACTAAACTGCTTGAACTTGTAATGTTACCTTGTATTTCACCTTGATTCACTTTGTCCCAAATCCCAAACAAGGCTGGAGAGGTATTCAATAAGACTTAAGTCAGACTTTTGAGGTACAAGACTGGAAACAAAAAGTTGCAAGTAAAACAATCCAATTCTATTTTAAATTTAGCAACTAGATAGCTCTCTAGTGGCTTAACCTCTGCTATGCAGAATCTTAACAACGTATCTCATCTGTGGGAGCTGGGAATTAGCATTCACGGCAAAAATGTCTTCCAAGTGTTTTCAATAGCTCCAAGTGACATTTTACTTTTCTTTGGGATTAAGTTTTGGGGCACAAGTATGAATTATGTTGCTGCGTGGCTTCCTGTGTTGCAAACAGTGATTTCTTCCTAGCCCATGCTTATTTAGCCAGGCAGCATGTTAATACAGTGAGAAGTTTGTTTGTAAGTTGTTCTGTCCAAATATTTCCATGAGGATAAGTGTTCCGATTCCAGGTGGTAGTTGCTGGAGGTTTGATTGTGCACGTCCTCACTGCAGGCTCTATCAGCAGCCTGTCTGCAGTATCGCTTGCTTGCTGCTTTGGTGTAGTTCAGGGAGAAATGACCAACCCTCCTGCGTGGGGTGAAAGCTGTGACAGAACTGCAAAAGCTGTCAAAACAGCAATGAAATTGCAATTTTGGTTTTGGATGTTCAATTTCCATTTTAAATGACCTTAACATTGGAAGATAAACAGACTGCTTTGGACCAAAACTGCACAAGTTAAAAGCTGTGAAACTCTTGCATTCAGCAGCATGTCCTCATGGTGCCCCATGGATAATGTTTTCAGAATGGTGAAAACTATTTCCTTCTTAAGAAACACTTTTTAAAAGCATGTAAGTTTAAAATATTATTTTCATTCATCTGTGTGCTTATAGACATATCTTGTCCATTGTGTTACTCGAATCTAGGAAACGCGCCACTGATATAAAGTCCCACTAAAGATTATACCTGCCATATGTGCTTTTCTGAGTAAGGTGGTAGTAAAGCCAGTAAATGCCAAATCTCCTGTGTGGCAAGTCATTAGTCTCAACTATTTCAAAACTTTCCATTAATTTTGGACTTCTTAGTTTGGGTGCCCAGTTGGAGGCTGCTAAATCAAGCATAAAACCTTCACAGCTTCCAGCTGGACCTGAGGTGGTCTGTATATCCAATGTTTAGCATTCCCCAAATTGCAAAATCTAAAACTAAAGAGCATTCTGGTAAATGTTGGGTTTTTCATCCCTACCTCCACAGCCTCGCCTACAACAGGATGGTAACATCACCATTTCTAACCATGCTGCCATGTAATGCCATGCCACATTAAGTACTGATCTTTGTTAGGCAGAGAGACATTTGAATTTGGCGTTACTGCAGTACAGACTACTATTTATAGATATCAAAAACCTGGAGAACAAAGAATGTTGTGCACATTCTTTAATACTATAAGGAATTACATTCTCTTGCTAGATTTTAGTTTGATGTCAGCCATTTCTTATCAATTTGACAGGCTCCAAACAGCTCACGTAGCTCATTTTATTTCTTTATATGTATATATACACACATACAGACAGACACACATATGTTGTCTTTTTCCTCGCTAAACTGCCTTGGCTTTTTCAGTTCTCTTCTTCTCCCCTTCCCCCCCCGCCCCCCGCCTTGATCTTCCATTCAAAGCTGTCTTCCACTGTTCCTATTACCTTTGTCATTGTCTCTTTGTTCAAAAAGATTCTTGCAGAAATGCTGAATGCTTCTTGCCAATCATAACACCCACTCTCCTATCCTGTCATTTGGTGGAGTTCATCTTGAAGAATACCATCTTTCTCTTAGCTACATTTTTGCCCATGTTACTTCCCTCTTACAGGCATGGAACTTGCTGTGTTCAGCCTGCTTCATCTTTGAGAATATACTTGTATGTTTTCCTCATAGCATAACTAGCACAACTTGTCTGCTCCTTTTTATACTCTCAACTCAAATCTGTGGAATTTGTGTATTGAGGAAGACTCAAAGCACTACCATAAATCATGCTGGATAAGAGCCTTTTTAATTTTTTTTGGTCTGCTCTTATTTAACCCCTTGCTGTTTGCAATTAATTGCTGAGTATGTTACGATGTGTTTTACTGAAATTGTCAGAACAGCCACAGAAAGACAAATTTTGATTTTCAGTAAGCACGACTGAACAAAGATTCCTTGTTTGGAACTTAAGCTATGGTTTTGTATCTCACTTTTCAACTTGTGAGATTTGCTTTTGGCATGTTTTGGAAAATGTCACACAATTAAATAGATTGCAGACTGTTACCTTAGACACCTGTTGATGGTGTTGGTCTTGGAAGGGACCCACCACGGACAAGGAAAGCATGGTATGTTGACTTCCTCCATATGCAAATCCATGAACCTAAGAAGTGAAAATAACTTTTGTAATAAAGAAGAGTAATGCATGTCTTTTGCATGTCCCAAGGCTCACAAGAACAAAATGGTGTGAGACTTGGCTAGATCCAGAGAGTACAATCCTGCCTTCCTCAAATATGTGAAATTTACAGAGATTTGGATGCATGTATCATATGGAATCAAAATGTCACCAGTAGTATTAGCTATAGTTGAGCTAGAGGAAAGGTGATGGAAGTTCCTAAAAGTGCAATGCTTTCTGTCTTGCAAAAGTATAGTGAGGGAGGTTCAGCGCTGTAAAGCTCCCCCTCCATCTCTCCAACATTTGCATTGATGTCAAGGTGAAAAGAAGGAAGACTGCTCATTTTTGTTAAGCATATGTTCTGGCTTTTGTCTTTTCAATCCCATCATTTTCCATTGTTTAGTCATGGTCAGTGAGTAGATGCTCCCTGGAATAGCTTGGCACTACAACAGATGGATTGCAGGGTTTTACAGGTAATCAGGTGAATAAATGCATGCTCCATGGTTCACATGGTCTGCATATACAGTTTCCCATCGGAGTCCCGAAGGCTTCTTCCTTTAACAGGCTAGCCAAGAATGCCATCTGTATAGGCCGGGGAGGAGGGTGTTTAAGGCTTAGTTACCCAGAGGGTGGTATGGGCTCAGGTGCACCCCTTGCTCTGTATAGGCTAACTGCTGTTGTTGACAGGAGGAGCAGCTGTTTCCAAAAGTACATGGGTTTGCCAGAATTGTCTGGATCCTAAAGCAAAATGTGTGTATGTTACCTCCCAGAGTATCCCAGACTACAGCTGAGATCTGGTCTGGACTACATCCAGAGATGCAGACAGTACCTCTGCCTTCCTGAGGCTTGGCTAGGATGACGAACATGGTGATGCCAGGCGCAACCACCTGTTTCTGAATGGGACAACGAGTGAAGTATGTATACACCTCCGTGTACAGAACGAATCCTCCCCACTGTTGAGCACAAAGACTGACCCAGCTTCCTTGTACACAGCCTTGTAATGGTCCAGGTAGCACTGTAATCCGAACAGTTCATATCAGACCCAGACATCTGAGAAGTCTAGCTGTGTGTGGTGGCAGCTGGTGATCAGCAGCCATGTAAAAGGACAGGCCCTGGTATCACCTGTCTCGGTACTCTCCCAATCCTCTGTTGGTCCCACTCCATCTCATGATCTACAGAATTTAGCCCTTTTCTCTTTTGTTTTCCTTCCCTTTTAAGGACTCTTCCCTTCTTTTCTGTTACCTGTTCATATACACATGACTAAATAAATTTACTAATCAAAATATCATGTTATCCCAAAGTAGGGAGGTTAGTTTATCTCTGAATTTGTTTGGGCTAAGTAACTTATTTTGGTTTTTGACCTGCTTTAGACTTCCTGTCTCAGTAGTCTGTCTATTCACTGTTCTGTTCACCATGAATGTGTAATTCTTCTGCATGTAACCTTTCATACTGTGAATTTTGGTGCGTTATTTTCAGCATGCATGCTGGAGATTAAACTTTGGTGATGCACCTGAAAAGTATGTACATAATTCCAAAACTGAAATAATCCTATTAATTGAATTAGATGTTTCTCTTGAAACATCTTTATGAAAACAAGGGTGATCTGTGGCTGGAAAGAATAACAGCATAACCTTTATGGCATATGTTTACGTGCTTTGCACAATACTATGTTTTGATGAAACATTGTTCATAACTTGGCAAAGACCTCTTAAAGAACGTTGGCCAGAACAAGTTGCTTTTTACAAGAGAAACAACGGTTTTGGATACTTTCATATTAAATGTGTATGGCTCCAGACAGATCCCACTAACTCTCTTTTTGTTTGTAGAGGCCTTTATAACTTTATAGACTAGCTCCTGTATTTCCACTGTCCTGGCCCCTCAGGGTTTCACTCCATGTCAGTGCAAAGGTACACGTTCATTCAAAAACTGCAAATAGAGCATTCCAGCTCAGGTGTATATGCCTATATGGCATAGAAAACTGGAAAATCAAGGGTATTGGTTCCAGATCTGGTTGACTAGATGTTCCATAACTCATCAGAAAAATCACATACAGTAAATAGGCTTACAAAAATGTATCATCTGCCGTCATGGTATTCTGGCAAGTGGGGGGAGTGGGAAGTAGGGGGTGGAACATCATGTTTGCTTCTGTAACTCCAAAGCGTGCTTTAACTCTTGTTGAGTAGAGTTTGATCTGCAGAAAGGGGGATTTGGTGTGTAAAGTCCACTAGGACAGGAAAGACAGCATCCATGGACATAGAGGAAACAGGTTACAATATATCAGGTGCTGTGAAGGGCAATATCCAGTGAGGAATCTGCCAGAACAAGGACTTCTAGTCCAGTGATGGTAAAAAAAGAAAATAAAACCAAAAATTCATGGTGTTGGTAAATCTCATGTGATTGTGCCACCACGCAGTCTAGCTAGGCAGCTAAACACTTAAAAGCCTGTGGAGATAGCAATAATTATAGTAGTAGTTGTAGACTTGTGTATCTGTGTGTATACAGATATATGCATGTGTAAGTGCATGGTGAGGTCACACAATAAAACATAGAAACACAAAAGCTAGCATGACTTAAACGTATACATGAATGTTTCTTTTCTTCCTGCATAATAAGTTTCAATGTGTGATATAATCCCAAACCCATAAGAAGTTGAGGATATATACCTCTGGGTGGCCAAAGAGGTGCAGATACAGAAACAGAGCTGTTGATACAGAATTGGGTCTGCTCCCTTCAGCTGGGTCAAAAAAGGCATGTTTAAATTTCAGTCTGTGAGAAGCATGGTGATACTAGCAACAAGAAAATGGAGCAGAAGGTAGCATAATTAATACAGACAAATTAAGGTATTTGAGGTGAGAGGGCAAGAGGTTTTATTCCTGTTGTGATTAAGTTAATTTCTCCAAAAATTAACAATTATCCTGCTAGGTATAAGATAGCCAAGCACTCCTGATGCAAGAGCAAGATTTCCAGCTAGTGGGCACATTGAGTTCATTCTGTTCTCATTTTGGCTTCTACACACGATCAGGCTAGAATAAGTAGGAAGAAGGGTAGTAGCCAGCAGCTCGTGTCAAAATGCTGTGTCCAGGCCACTAAGTGAGGACTTAGGGAAGCAGAAGTGTTGCTGACTACATTATAAAGTTAGTCATCTAGTGAAGTTCAAGATTGACTTAATTCAGTTACGCTGAGAGCAAAGCCAGTAATTTCTGCTTAAGCCCTAAAGACTGAATATAGTGTACCAAGTTTTTGTGGCTTGTTGAGAGTGAGGGAGAGGTGGAAATCGGCAAGTAATGTGGGTTCCTGGCAAGCTAGGTGCATAGCTAAGTATAACTCTGTAGTCCTTTTCACAGAATATGGATTCCTCCTCTTAGTTACCCTCTGGTGAAATTCATGCTGAACTACAAATGCAAAGACGTACATTAAAGGTGTACTGGATCCTTGCTGTTGGGCAGATAGCGGCCGATAAGATCGAAGCCCTTCTGTCTGGTAAGGTTTTACCTTGGTTAAAGCATGCGCTTTGCATTCAGAAGATGCAGGGTAACGTCCTTCTGGTCTTAGCAGAAACTAAGAGGCTTGAACTTAAGGCTTTGAAGGTCTTTGTTTGTTTGGGTTATCCCAACCTTCTAAATTACAGTGAGGATCACATGAGAGAGGGGCAAGCCCTCTTCTTCAGCCACTTTCCTGGCAAAATCAACACCCAGTCAAGTGGAAATTTCCACTGCTGACGGCCGTAGCTCACCGCGAGTGGTATTCTATCAGTCAGCCTAACTCGAGGCAAGTTTTTGCAGAAGTACTGGTATAGAAAAGATCAAACCACAAAAACTTTTGCTTCTTGGTCTCCGGATGCGTTCCTTTTTACATTTCTCGCTGCTAGAAATGAGGGAGTGTGCGAAATGGGCGTGCTTTTGATATCGGTTTCCAGTATATCCTTGTTTACTAGGCTCAATCCCAACAGATTGCCTGGGGTACATTTAACGTTAAAGCAACTGCACCTCGAGGACCCAGAGGAGGAGCGATGAGGGAGCCCAGCCGAGCCAGCCCGGCTCTCGGGCGGGGCCGGGAGGACGCGCAGGAGACAAGCCCGGCCCGCAGCAGGGCCCGGGGGGCTCCCAAAAAGCCGGAGCTCGCGGCGGCG
>WAAD01010061.1:44461-62583 GCA_013389945.1 Fregata magnificens | reverse complement strand
TCTCTCTCTCTCTCTCTCTCTCTCCCCCCTGCCCGGGCGGGGGCCGGGCGTCGCTGCTGGGGAGAGGTGGGGAGTGGGGTCTGTGTTTGCCTTTTCCCTTTGTTCCCCCACGTGGTCTTTGTTTTATTAAACTGCCTTTGTCCTGACCCACGAGGTTTCTTTCCACCTCATTTTCCCCCCCTGCCCTGTGAACGAGGGCAGTGATAGAGCGGCTTGGTGGCACCTGGTGTCCAGCCAGGGTCAAACCACCACACCCCATTTAGGATATGTTACCACAAACAGATTTAGAATCAGGTGGTAATCATGAACTAACACACGTTAAATCTTGGCAGTTAAACTATGTTATAAAAGTAGATTCCACAATTTAAACCATCTATTTCTTAATCTCATACACATGCAGGTTATTCGCCATACATGAATGTTAGCACAGTTAGACTGATGGTCAAAGTGAAGTGACATTCAATGCAAAATTTTGTCCACCATTACAGCTATAATGAGATATGTACTTCATTCAGTCATGAAACTTTCATAATTTTGCTGTACCACTGCATCTGAAACTGAGCTGAAATGGAGCCTTGCTGAAATTCAGTCCTTAAGAGCTTGACATTCAGCTGTCTGCTAGCAATAGGAATGTCATCATTGATTACAGAGATTAGTGTGGAAACAACATCGGCTTTTAGAATTATACTAAATAATTTCTGAATAAACACTTCTTTGCTTTTGTGCTAAACCTGAATACAGATTTATCTTTTTTTTGTGTAGTGGAGAAAGTAGGTTAATGGAATTTTACAGAATCAGTGCTAACTAGAAAATAAGTTTATTCTTTAAACAGAAGAGGATGGTTTCTTAGCCAGGATAAATTATTTAAACACTGATTTACACCAAATGAGAACTGGCCCCTGCCTCATTAAAAGAATGATTCAATCCTCTCTCTTGTAGTAAGTGGCAGTATCTCACTGACGCTGATCAGATCATAGATGCTTTAAAAGTGGAAGGTATCAGTGTGACCTAAATGCATTCAAAGCCAATGTAGTTATACTGTGCAAAGTCCTCAGTGGGACACTCATCAGTCACTTCTGAAGGGCTCTTCTTTTTGTTTAACTAAAACTTCTTTCCAGTTGATTTCAGCTAAACTGAGAGAAAATGAGATAAGGATCTTCCATACTTGGATTTACATCAACTCAATTTTGGAAGTTTACAGTCATACCTTGGTTTGCTGGAGCATCTTTCCCACACAGGCAAAGCCCTGCCACTGCAGACAATGCAAAATCATAAAAGCTGCTTTATAACCCTTAGCTATTTACTCTACTGAACATCTGCCATATTAAACAAGTTGTACAAGCATACAACTAATTTGCAATTCTTCAACTCCTTTTGCATTGATGTAAGAGAACATGGTATGGTGTTGTTTTCGGGTTTTTTTGACTGGCATTATGAGTCATCTCTTTTCTGAGATAAAAGGCTGAAAAAGGAACAGAAATTATTCTTAAAGTGAGCTTGGTCCAAGAGCAGAGCTAGATTTGGATCTACAACATAAGTAATCCTGAAACACATACACAGTTTTTAAATTTCATGAATGCACATGTGCACACAAATTATCATATGAGTGTCAATTTATGATGAAACTGATCTTTGCCTGAATAAAAAAGTAGCACAATTATATATATAATATAAGAATAAACGTACTTCTAATTGACTAGGCAAACATACGTACAACAGAGTGAAGGCCACACTTAGGATCAACTATAATGACATTATTTACATTTCCAGAAACCTGTATGTCCAAAGTTTTCTTCCACTGTACCATGATACAGTAATTACACTATTATGTAATTAGCATTTAAATGGAAATAAATAAAACATGCAAGGTTTTCTTTGAAACTGTTTTTCAAGCTCTGTAAGTTTTCTTCAGTTTAAGTTATTCTCCTGATAAGCACAATTTTCTCCCAAAATATGAGTATAAAAAAAATACGCACTGTGGAACAGAAGTACTGACTTGATACTCAGTTTTGGAGTCCCACATGCCCTATCATTAGTGGCAGACTGATTGTTTTCTACATTTCAGCAAAACACACTAGACTAATTATAATTCCACCAACACTGGAGTTGAAGAACACAGATTAATGATCAGCAATTAAAACATCAACAACATCACAAACAATAATGTTTCATACTGTTAATTTCTGTTGCCTGAAGTCATGCTATTTCTCTTTGGGCATGAAATACATAATACAATCATTACTTCCAACATGAATAAAATGCTATCATATTACATGCTGAGATTCATATACTGTAGCTAATTTACAGTACCTAGAAAGGAATGTGCACTTGGTGTATTGTGCATAAGTAATAAGAAGATAAATCAGTATAAGATCTGAAATATTAGAAGTTAGTCATATTGCTCTATCCAAACATATGCAGCACAAAAACCAGATTTTAAACAACCATAAGCCTGATGTACAAAAAAGTACATCAGACTAGAGTCTTCACCTTCAAAGGTTTTTCTCACAGAGCAATGCTGTCAGGTTCAGCTGACAAAGGTACAGCCTAGTCTTTTGCGCTACATGTTTTCTTAGAACCTCTAACATCATTGTAATCCTTTCCGTCTGGTGCAGCATCCAATTTAATCAAGTCTCTAGCACAAAGCTCATCTGATGTCATCTTTCATTTGTGCACTAGGGAATCAATGGATGCAGCTGCAAGCCACTGCAGTAGGTAACTATAGCTTGTCCTTGCACATTGAGCATTTGCCTGCAGAGTTTACAGAGGCCATCACCCCACAGTCAGCATGGCTTGTGGTAGCGCAACTAGTGCAGAACTTAAAACAGCCCTTTTGTGAGCACATTTGTAAGGGCATGCCATTAGCTATGGTACAAGTGATTTTGTGATGTCTGTTGCTGTAACACTTCCTGATATGCTCAATATTATCTGTTATCTTTTTGACTTACTGAAATTTATGCACCTTGAGATGTTGGTACATGCATTCAGTAAACTGAAAAATAAACAAATATATTATCTCTCTGTTGAATGTCACCACCTTTATGTGATCTGAAACATGAAAAAGCAAGCTGGGGGACAGCTTTGTTATGAAAGAATGGTGAGCAGTGGCAGAAACACAGAAGAAATGAAAACAAATGCATGAATGTCACTAGTCATTTTCAGAATGGAAATATTCCATTCACTCAGTTGCAGGACAATTGTGGAAGTTGAAACGGATAATAAACCCAACAGAGTCATCCATGAATTAATGTTTGTTACGTGTAAAGTTTTCCCTATGTAATTCAACAAGTTAAAGCAAGATGCCAGCACTTGATGTATTGTTTATTTATCAAGAAACATCTAAGTGGCCTCTCACCAAGGTTACAGATACTCCTGATAACTACAGAACTGCTAGACTGATGTGGAATAAAACATCCCGAGAAGAGGGAGCATATAACCTGACACTATCAAGACTAGGTATGTACCAAAGCTGACACAGGTGCAGAGCTGTGAATGGACATATGGATAAATAATTCACCCATCAGCTCACAGGTATGATCTGCCTGGTATAGCAAATATCAGATCACTACGGGCGTCATGGAAGACAGTGGAAGGGAAGGTCAGGTGCTTCATTTATCTGCAAAAACTTTGATTCTTTCTAGCTTTAGACATTTCTGGTTCCTTTCTAAGCAGCTGGAATTAAAGCTATTCAGCTGCCACTCATGAAAAAAATAAGATTCTGCCACCCTGACTTTCCGCAACAGTATCTCACAATTGTCATTAAAACCAGCTGGTATATTTATGAAAGAAAATGTTACTTTGTGAAAAGCTTGGCAGAATTTTTCGCTAATATATTAGCAGCCCTAGAGGCATTGTCACAGAACTGTGCAAAGCAAGAAAAAGATCTGGTTTCAGTTTCCACCTCAGATTCCAAGGATCAGCAGGGATTACAGCAGGAAAAGTCTTTAGTGATTGTAAGAGACTTTCCTTATGCCGCTTAATGGGATGCCCTCTGGCCAAATGAATGTACTCAGTGGGTTCTGAATATCGCCAGGTTGAAATTCACAGTATTTCTCCCAATGATACAGAGAAGTAAGGATGCTTCCACCTGACACCTAACACATGGCATATGGGCAAGTATTACAAGTGATAAACAGAATGTCTGTTACCATTTTTCAAACATGAGCACTGATGGCTGAAGGCCCAATTTAAGAAAATTCCCCTTCATAGATCCAAACAAGAGGTGGAATAAAATTAGCATCATATTCATAAGATACTTTATGGGCATTGTAAGATGCTCAGACAATCGGGCTGATATGCTCGGTTGCTCTGCTTGCATATGCAATAGGTTGGATATGGACTTTATATGCATTTCAAAACCAAAGAACTACGATTCACAAGTAGCTTTGCCAGTTGGAGGATAGCTGAAGACACAGTCAAAGAGCTATGCATGGAATTCAGATACCAGCGCAGGGAAACCGTTTCCTCTCTGTTGTAGAACTTTTTCATTACCTTGTTCATTAACCTTTCCTTGAGCATTAAAATATTCATTACCTTTTCTTGTGCATTATGTTCATGCCCCATTATTTTTGATCATATATATTCACAGTATGGTGGCGTCCAGTTAAGATAATCTTCAAAATGGCAAACAGAAAGTGAACCACTCTGGAGCTTGGTGTTGTCATGATAGCTTCAGACAACTTTGCTGCAGCTCCAGGGGAGGCTTCAAATACTACTGTGTGTGAAAAGCCAGCCTCATATTAACCTTATGTCCACCATTAGAGAAATTTTACTTGACAGGAGTTGTTCTTAAACATATTTTCTTCATTTTGTTTTTTTCTCTTTGCACAAACTTTTATAGGCCTTGAACTCTTTACAGGGATCCTAGTACAGGTGCACAGATGTTAAAATAACAGACATTATGATGCTGATGATTCATCACCTAATTGTGCCAGCCTGCACTGTCATAACCAACACCTACTATCTGAAGACAGCTGTAAGAGAAATCCAAATCCTGCAGAAAACCCCAGATCATTCTGGAGTGCAAGACTTACCAAGAACATTTCTTCCCTGCATCCCTACAAATATTATCACGATGATACTAGTCAGTAGAGCATAAGCAAGCTCCATCCATCACATGAGCGGTGTTTTTTCCTCTAAATATTATTTCCTCCAATATGTAATTGGAAGACATAACATTGTAAGAAGAATTGGTTTCAGAGGCAATCTCTCAGGAGGTCTGTGTTTGAGAAGTGTGGAAGTACCTGTACAGCTTGACCTGATATCGATGACATCAAGAAGTGCTCAGTTCCAGACCTGCATATAATGCAGTCAAACAAGCCAATGCATCGACTAGAACTTCACTTCCTCAGCCATGATAGCATAACCTTAAAAAAGCCACTGAAGACCTCCCCCAGGCACTCTGCCTTCACTTTTTTGTCTTATCACAAAGCCAGACTCCAGTTCAACAAGACCATGGAATGAAATCACTTCCCATTGCATTACTCATTTTGGATGTAAACTTACTGTGGCAGATGTCACCAAAGGATTTCAGAAATACAGAGAGGTGTTCTTACATGAGTTTCAGCAGCAAATAATTAGGTATTTGCTCTCAGAATAATACAGTGGATCTTTTGAGAAATATGTAAGCATAAAGGAAGATTTATACAGCAGTTTCACAGTCAGCAAATCAAACACATCTCATCAAAATGTGACCTATTCAAATGGCAAGTGATGTAGTGAAGAAAGATCTTCTCTTAGCTGAGTACATGTTAAGTTCAGCAAAACTGTCAAAGCCCTTTAAGGCAAACAAACCATTACAGACCATGAACGTTGTAAACTATTAGCACTGCCAAGGTAATATGGAATGATTTCTCTGGAACTGAGAAGCTGACGTTGCCATTTGACTTTTCCTCAGAAATCTACAGATAGATCATCTGTGAAGATAACTTGCTTAGCAGTAGGAAGGTTCTCTCCCTTCTCAGAACAGCTAACATAAAATAGGTGAAGGGCAAGCCTTTATAGGCTGCAGAAGTTACAGCAGCAAGAAAAAATACAGCAACAAAATCCCTTAAGAGTTCCATAATCGTGTACTTCTCTATAGTACAGAGCTTAGAAAAATCAACTGGAAGACTGGCAGAAATCAGGACGCTGATTTCTCTGTCAAGAGTAGAGAACTATTGCAGCATTGACTCCCAGCAGTAGAATGCACAATCCCCAGGGAAAGCATAAGTTTACATGATTAAGCTGCGACCATTTAACTTACTAGGCAGTTGATTGATATCTCTCCCATCACACAAGAAAGGACACAAACTGCTTTGGGAAATGCTAACGGACGTCCTAAGGTAAATCTGCCTTATAAGACCATCTCCCTATGTTTGTACACTAGAGGGATCTAAACCAGTAAAAGTGCTGCAGTTGCACAGGACAGCATATACAGGAGGTATATTCTGCATTGTTACCTCTACCTTTTAATTACAATAGCTAACCATGAGGCAAAAAAAGGTTTTCCAAACATGTATGACTGTTACAAAGCCAATACAAAAGCCAGAGGGTCTTCCGTAATAAAAAGCAGCAGATCATCCACTGTACCTATCAGAACAGTTTTTTTGGTACTCTTCCCACATGCCAGTTTAACACTGGCAGAGTGTCAACAACACCTTTAGAATAATTACTGATTTACTCTGTCATGAATCAGGCCCTAAATACATAATCACTCTATAGCAGATGCAAATAAATTGTAAAAACCAAACAGGTATCCCATAGGAAACAAATAGAACATGAGCATCTAATGGAAAACAAATATTCCCTTAGACCTTCAAATGACAGTTCTGATATAAAAGACTGCAAGAAATCAAATAATCTGGCACTTTCTACTCTCAGCGACTTTATGATCAGTATATTACCACGTCTCATTGAGCTCTCACTGGTTTGATATCACAACAGCCCTGATGAAAAACAGCTAAAGAGAACAGAGACTGAGTTCACTGCATTCAAGAGGCTGAAAACAGATGTTTTGTCCCACTGGAGTTTTAAAATAAATAAAAGTTTTGAAGACCATAGACCAAGTTGGTTTAGATCATTGACTGAGTACAAGATTATAGGCCACTGTTTTTCAAATTGAAAGGCATAGATCTGTACTGTTGAGTATGAATAACAACTCTAGAAAAGTAGTAAAATTTTTGTACAACTATTATTAGCAATATACCTGCCCCGTCATATGCCAGTCAACAAAAACCACAACTGTCTTTAGCTACAGAAGGTTGAGCCATAAAGATTCACGGGTTCAGCTGTAAAGTTCAGCCTGGTTCAGACTTTAACAAATTTGGAAAAAAAAAACACTCACTGGACAGTGACTTGACTGAAAAAGTGTGTGTCAACCCAAAAAACTAAAAAGAGGGAAATTTCAAAACAATGCTGAACACTGATTTCTAACATTTCTAAATATAATCTTTTGCTTTTAAAAGCATTACTTGTTCCAAACAAAACAGTTCATATTTGTATTTCTTTACAGAACTGACCTGNCAAAAAAAAAAAAAAAAACCCAAAAAAACAAACCCAGAATACTGGGTAATGCCTGTCTTACCTTAACTCAGCCATGTTTTTCACACCTGCATTTCTGTGTTGCAAAATAACAAAGAATTCCACAATTCACACTGTTCAATTCATTCACAATGATTTTATTTATATTCCATATAGCTCCTAAAATACCGTTAGCCACAAAAATGCCAAAGGTTTCTGCATCAAGGTGCAATTCCATTAAGCCTTACTTTGAACTTATTAGGAGATCCTCTGGCTGAGTTTTATGCAGATCAAGTTTGCTTTGAGATTCAGATTCAATACTTATGAAAATGATTTTGTTTAAAGTTACAGTATTCAAAGATTTTCTGCCCAAAGGAGGCCCTTTAACTTTGAAACTGTACTTACTATAGGTATTTATGTGAGCCTTGAGTAATCCCGACTCACTTCTCCACACAGCAGTATTGTTTATGTTCACTGATACCTGTTCTCCATATCTTGGAATTTTCCCCAACTGAACTCTGCCTCTAGAGGGTACTCATTCATCCATTTTCTGATAACTCATATGTTCTCTTGGGATTTCTAAAAGAGACAGCAAATACTGCAAAAGGAAAAAGAAAAAAAACAGTTTTGAATACATTTGTCTTGGCTACATTTCTTTCTTTCATGTATTTGCTTTATATGAATATTCATTTAATTGAGTTTCATCAGCATGAATGAACACAGAAAGTGAATTTTTAATTTGCTTCTTTCAAGCATTCATACAAGAAACAAGACAGGTTAGACATCTACAGATAATGAGGAGAAATACAAGTTTATTAGTGAGAACTGAATAAAAAGCATATATACCCATAATTCAAGGCATTACAAAAATAGATCCAGAACTGATACCCCTTAGGTCTATAAATAACATCTGATGGAGATTAAGGAGAAACTTTTCCTTCCCATATTTGTTCCATAATTGCTTGATGGTACTATATTCTGAAGCAAGTCTATCAGAGAGACAATAGACACATGCACACTTCACTGCAGAGAAAGCTAAGTTTCATCAATTATCCATGGTAACTGTGCATGTTTTTAGCTCATAAAAGGGTGAGGTTGCTTATCCCTCAGTGAAAAAATGCAATCTATCTTGTATTTTCTGTTGGGTATATCAGGGTATGAACATGCAACAAAGGTGTTTCCCATATAGCAAACCAACTGAAAATTGTCTCAGAGTGACTTGCCTGTGTGCTCATACACTATGATAAAAGGTAGGCCTTCCTGTCCTGCACAAAACAGCAGTTCAAATTTATATGGCAATATGTCCACTTCTCTTATAAATTTCCAATCTCAGAACAGAAACTGCAGTAAGGGACTACCTGTACTCAGCTCAAATCACACAAACACCTCTTAACTAAAAAAAACCCTTAATCTGAGAAAGTTGCAGGTCTTAGAAGATATTTCACTAAGAAAAAGGTGCAGTTCATCAAGTAAATTATTCATTGCAATTTATCAGCAATAACCATTAATAGATGTCTACAAACTTGCAAATGAATCCATTTTCAACACGCTTTTCAGGCAACTGTTCAGAATATCATGGCATTTTAACAAAATGTTATGAGGTGACATCTTGATATGCTAGTTAATAATTTATATGGACGCATAAACTTCCTTCCTTCTGCCCATCAACTAGCAGTTACAATTTAAATAATCAGTCTGGCAGTTCAGAGTTATGAGACAAGAATGAAAAACTAAGTACGCAGAAGCAGTTCCCTATGGAGGCAGAGGGAATGCTACAGACTTTACATGCTCCTTTTTACACTGCCAACTATGGGAAGTCATCAATTTACATGACATTGTATCTTTCAGACATGTACTGAGAAGCAGAAATGAATATATCATTTTAGGGTTAAACAGTCATCAAAGGCCAGAGATAGTATAAAACAGACAGCCCTAGAATTTTTATATTCAAACTTCATTTCTAATGTAAATGATATAGGAAAAAAAAGAGTGGTTGACCATAAACTTCTCCAAAGAATAGGTTTTGTGAATAATGAACTTTTTCCCAGATAATTCTATTTAGTGCCTTTGATATAGTAAATGCTGCAAAAAATGTTTTTATTACAAGTAATTGCAAATAAATGATAGAATACATTCTATGTCCTTTCTTTCACATAGCCATCTGTGCTGGTTTTGGCTGGGATAGAGTTAATTTTCTTCATAGTAGCTAGCATGGCGCTATGTTTTGGATTTGTGCTAAAAACAGTGTTGATAATGCAGGGATGTTTTAGTTGTTGCTAAGTAGTGCTTACACTAGTCAAGGACTTTTCCAGCCTCCCATGCTCTGCCAGGTGCACAAGAAACTGGAAGGGGAAGGGACACAGCCAAGACAGCTGACCCCAGCTGACCAAAGGGATATTCCATACCATATGACATCATGCTCAGTATATTAATGGTAGGGAGCTGGCCGGGTGGAGCGATCGCTGCTCGGGGACTGGCTGGGCATCGGTAGGCGGGGGGTGAGCGGGTGCATCACCTGTTTTGTTTTGTTTTGTTTTCTCTCTCTCTCTCTCTCTCTCGTCGTTTTCCTTTTCATTACAATATTATTATCAATACTATTATTATTTTATTTTAGTTATTAAACTGTTCTTATCTCAACCCACAAGTTTTCTTACTTTTGCCCTTCCAATTCTCTCCCCCATCCCACTGGGGGGTGGGGGGGTGAGTGAGCGGCTGTGTGGTGTTTAGCTGCCTGCCAGGTTAAACCACAACAGCATTCCAGACAAGTGTTATTCCTACAGAAAAAACACCCAGACCATAAGCAAGACTGCACTGAGTGACAGACTTTCCTGAATCGTACTCTAGTTTCCTAGGAGATCTAGAACTTGTCATCACAGCCACTAGCTATTAAAGCTCAAACACTTTCATGAAGAAAACTGCAGTATTTTCACTGTTGCAGTTTGCATGACATTAAATTATATGATGGACTTCCCTAAATGACAAACATGAAATTATGAAATGGTTTATGATGCATATGTGCTCTCCATCCTCTGTTAACATCCTTCCCAGTTCCAACTTCTTCTTCCACATGTAGTAAATATCACCAAATGTCTTCAGCCATTTACAAAACCACACTATAGTGTTGGAAAAAATTATAAAAGACTGAAAAGGAAGCATTGTTTATATCTTCCATTTAAAAAGGTGTTTGTTAGGGTACACTTTGATAACAGGAAAACACAGTATGCAGACAGGATAAAACAGATCCCCTTTTCTGGAATGTTCATCATAACGTAACAACTAATAAAGCAGAGGAACAAGCTTTGACTAATAACTGGACAAACAATGAAAATACTTTTATTTTAATTAATGCCATCATGAGGACAAGGTATTTCATTTAGCTGCTTAGGAAGTATAGAATAGACAAGGTTTGTGCCTTGTCTTCAATATACAGCCCAATCAAAAAGCTCAACTATATGGGCCCTATGGGGAGGTCAGTCAGCCTCCACATCCATTCAGTCCTAGACCTCTCAGTTAAACTTTAAGTGTCAATGAAATCCAGGTGATCTGCTCTTCATTAGATGGCTCTACACAAAATGAGGACAAGAAGTATTACCGATCTTAGTCACTATCAGCTCTGCCTAAACTCAAGGCTGTGTCTAGGAACAGAGGCGCGTACCCCATTGCCAAATCTTCAATCTGTACTTTTAAAAGGAAGGATTTTTCAGTCCTTCTTGTGCCTCCAAATTCTTTGCACTTACTCATTCTTTCTTGTTATTCCAAGTCCAGGGAAAAACAAATAAGGTTACATAGAAAAAACCATCAAATCTTTATAACTTGGAATTAGAAACTTGTTGCATTTAATGTCTTTCCCTAAAAGTGTTTCACATATTTCACATTGGTAGAAGCGAAGAAGAGAATGTTTTGCACAGCCACACATGGAACAACACGTGCCCCACCAGCTTGCTATACTCTGTTGTGTTTATCACCGTAGAAACAAACATGCTAGCTTTCTATGGGCTCAGAGAACACTTTGCAAAGTTAGAGGACAAAACCATTTCCATGAGTTTAGAATTATTTTCTTCTTTTCACCAAAAAAGGGGAGGGGGAGAGGAAGGAAAGAAGTATAAGCTACACGTATACATCTTTTCCCAGAGATGGTTCGATTCAAAAGATTTGCGTTGCTGTATGAATATAAAGATTAAAAAATAGCACAGTTGTAGATTAAATACTTAATGGCTTATAATAGTCATGCCTGTGGTCTAAGAAAGGAATGAAGTTAGGAAAACAATTTCTTTATTGCTACATGAATACTGAACTATTGTAGAATCCATACATTCCCTCCTACAGTTCAACGACTTGACAGATAATAGTTTGATGAAATGGTCAGTCACTTCCACTAAATTTTATTGTGCATGTTAAGGTGATTTCAGCAGAGTGCAGGTCAGCCTACAGAATGCCTAAAGTTTAAAACATAGTACTCCATTCATAAAGGCAAGATCTACTCATGTATACTAGTATACGTATACATGTATATTTTCATTGCAACTGTATCTAGGAGTGATTGCAAGTGTTCACAGCATTTCAGAAACAATGGACAATATTGCACAGGGTGTTCTAAATGCCTAACAGATACACAGGACCTCTCTAAAAAAAAATCCATGCATAAAAAGGATTCCATGGCTCCCTATATATTTGGTGGATTAAAATTACATTAGAAATATTTCTAATGCAAGTTAAGAAAAACTAGCTTGCTAAGCATGAAAATGGCAATTCTGGAGCAAGGTGCTATTAAAAACCCCTAAAATTCAGATCAAAAAATCTTCTCCAATATAAGCTTTTATGTTGTCTGAAATAACTGAAAAATATTGGCAGGCATTCAGCTTTTAATGAAAAATAGACAACAGGAAAATTCCATGTTGAAAGAGACTGAGGAAAAGGCAGTTCTTGGTTAAATATCTCAAAGGTCCACATCAATTTTGCTGGTTTGCAAACATCAACAATTTTTCTACAAAGCTTGGCAATCTAAGAATCAAGTTGAGTTCTTTCCACATAATAATAATTTTTACCCAAAAGGACTCTGACAACTAAGTTTCCTCTGCTGGGTTTCAAATGCAACTGTGAGAGGAACGTAATAATTTAATTTGTGACATAATGAGGAGTATGAATCAGATCAGCATAACTTTTCAAAAACACCTTTGATTGTAAGTTCTTAAACCCATGTTCTTGGTTAGGAGTCTCTGACCTGGTGTCTACAGTTATGGAGTTCTTACAAACATTCTGAGGTTGATTTAATGTCTTCAGAGGACATGAATTTGACAACTACAGCTTAGAGGTAAAACATCTGTGAAAAATCAAGAGGGAAAAAAAGAGGTTCAGTACCCCTTATTTCTCACTTCCCTTATCTGATGCTAGGAAAGATGAAGTTATTTACATTTTTGTTTGATCCACTTCCAATGCAAGGAAATCAAAATGTTATTCTTCTCATTTATTAAATTTATTCAAAAGACGTATTCACTTATACTTGGATGTTTCATACATTTACATAAGAATAATATGAAACATTAGCAAGAACACAAGTTATACACTTACAAGGGAGTATGTATCTATGGTCAGACTTCACTGCAAATGTCAAGTGTTCTCATGTCACTGCTTGCTTACTGAAGTTCTAAAACAATAGTGATGAAGACTAATAGAATAACAAGCTTTAAGGAACAGGCATTAAAAGTAGAAGAATTAAGAAATATACACCTGCAGAGAAAGACAGATAAAACTTTCTCTGACCGAATATTATTCAATTAAGCTTGAAGTAGTGCCCTTAAAGATCCTGTTTTCAATCACTTACACCAGTGAAAAAATTCTGATCATCTGTGTCATATGTCTGCCTTGGCCTGAATTTTCCTGGAAAATTTCAGTCAAAATACTGCAGCTGCTCCCAAGAAAAAGGCTAGTGGAAATAACATTTGTTTAGGATGCTAAAAGATTCTGAAGACCTTTCTTTAAGAAATCCCATGCTTTAGAATAAGGACTTGCAAATTGGCAGAGATCTTGTGCCTTTTGCACTCTCAATGCAAAGCCACTCAAAAATGTCCAACTTGCAAGCCTTGTGGTTTGTGCACAGCCAGTACTTCCTGGACTTCAGCTGCTGTGTTTCCCAACCTTTCTGTCTGTACTGGACGTGCTCCAGGGGCCTGAGAATGTCTTTCTCTGCAATTGCAGCTTAGTGCCAAATCTGTGTCTAACAATCCGAACTAAGGTCAGAGGTCTTTGCTACTGTTTCAATACTCTCCTTACTAAGTCCAAGAAATACAGAAGAGACAGCTCTCAAACTCAAATATAAAGGGAGAGGACCAATCCTTCAGGGGAACAGACTGGGAAGAGGAGCCCGAGGAATGAAAAAGGGACTGGAGAAAGGTGGGGAAAAGACCGACTGAGGCCCAGAACATCTGGCCCAGAAGAAAGAAGATGGAACTAGGTCTACTCAGAAGCAAGTAGACTGCTGAGCAGACACACGAAGGTAGAATCCAGAAGAGGTGAAGGGGAGAGAAAGTGCTGTTGAAGAACAACTCCCGATTAGGAGATATCTGGGAGTGAGGCTGGAGGAGTGAAAGAGAGACAAAAGTGAAGATATGGAATTCAGACACTGTAGCCAGGTAAATAAACTAAGTCTAATAAAATATAGACAAGGCAATGCATGTGAAAAATCTCCTTTATGAAGACTAAGACTTTTTTATCAGCAAAATGCATAAGCCAATGGAGGGAAAAGCCACGACTGGGCAGGTTGGAGGGCATGCAGTTACTCCAAGAGGCTAGAATGGAACCAAAGATTTCCAGGTCTCATCTCTCTTTGCTGATGTCAAATGCCTATGACACCCATTGGAAAATGATCTAAGTCTTTGAAAACACAAAATCATGAAGTAGCTTTGCTACTCCTGCAATGTAATATCATTGTATAATACTAAAGTTTCTATTATGAGAAAGCTTTTTTCTTCCTTTCTCTTATTTCCTATTATGTTCATAATTTATATAATTTTACTACTTTCCTCTGAGGCAAATATTCCAAAACTTCTCTATCTGTCTCTGTGTGAGATTTCCAAGCCTTTTTCTGATATGGCTGCTTTGAGCCCTAGTAAATTCTTCAGTGCTATTTCTGGGCTGTGGTGACTGGCACTTAGTTATGAATTGTTTAACTTCTCCAGGTATAGGAAAAGAAAGTAGTTCAGGGAAGAATTTTACTGGAGCACTCTACTGGAGGATGATTGCCAGATAAACTGTCATTCATTTGGTCTTCTACTATCCTTTTTTCTCTTTTGTCATCTTCTGTTAAAGTTCTTCAGTATCTGCAGTGAAGTGAACCTCAAAGTGCTAGCTGGAATTTGATATGCAGAGAGCAGTAGTGGTAGCCACTCATAAAAACAACTTTACTGCTGCATTTGTAATTTTAAATGAGCAAAATGATTCCTCGCTCTAAGAACATGCTTTTTCCTCCATGTTCTGTGTATCAAACACAAGACATGAAGGAAAGAGAATACCAGCCCAGTTACTCCTCGCACAACTTTCCACAAGGCCCTACTATCTGCCAAAAGCGGTTAGTATCACTAGTACAGAAATTAAGCCAAATATTGTTGCTCAGCAGCTGGAGATATTTTCAGGACCAAAATATTGAGTTGTAAGGGATAGAGAAGGTGATGGTTCAGCAGACCATGCAAGTGTATTAGAGGATGAGAATTTAATTACACCTGCAAAAGGAGGGATGGGAAAAGGAATATCTGGTTCACAAAAGCTTTCAAGTTCATCACAGGTGCAACAGTAGAATAAAACATTCAAACAAACCAATTATATTTTAAATATCCTGTGCATATCAAGAAAAATTAGGGACAATTTCCAGTCCCAAACATATTACAGATGGTGTCATAATATTGTCAGGGATTTTCATCAACACAACTGAAGTTACTGTAGGGGCTCCTCTAGTCTCCAGTCTATTACTGGACAATAACAAATCCAAAGCAATCCGCTACACTATTTATGCTAAGATGTTTTAGAAGACCCTTGTCCTAAGCACTCAATGATAGATTTGGCCATTCAGGACACTTTTTGTAAGGATAACTTTACATTCTTGTCGTTGATCAAAATTCAGTGAAGAGCGAGAAAATCAAGTCTCGTTCGGTCCTCATTGATGGACTTGTGTTTTGTCTTGGTCCTCCTCTTCTGTGAGGAAAAATTATTTTGGAATTTTACATCACACTGAGAACTCTGATGAATGAAGTGGCTTCCAGATTGTGGTCTTTAGACCTCACTCCCCACAGCCTCAGGATTCCTCTGAACCTTGTACCCACATTCCAATATCCAGAATATCCTGTCTCCACCTGCCCCCCAAAAGCCCTATTTTTTCAAGATTTCTGAAGCCAAATGCTCCCCAAGATAAAATTTTAATTAATAGGTAACAAAGGCTAAGTCCAAAGAATATTTTGTAAAAAGTGAAAACATGCCAACACTCATAGCATTTGCAATTTTGTCCTACCTTTGAAGGAAATAGCTATTTGAGTATTTTCTGAAGTTTTTACTTTTATTTTTTCTGACATGACAAATTTTTCAAATCTTTTTTTTTTAATAAGAGGATATTCAAATAAAAAAAATAAGCCTTCAATAATAAGTTTGACTTCCATGAGTGTACACAAAGCCAACTCAGCTCAAAGGCACTTCCAGGAACACACCAAAATAACCTTTTTTTTTCTTTTCCTCTCTTTTATAGTTCACCATTCATCTTGCAGTAAATCTACTTAGCCCAAATACTATGTCTGATTTGCTTTGGGAGAGCAAATGCAACTGCTTCTGCAGACACCATTCTATACAGAGAAGTTCTTTTCAAAACACTACAGCATTTCCATTCTATTTTTACAATTCTTTAAGCATCATAGCAGATATGGGCATAACTATATGTGATAACTAGTTAACCACCTTTTTTTAAATTTTTATTCTTTCTATAGATTGGTTACAACTGAAACAACTCCCAGACCAGTAGTATCCGACCCATTTAAGCCAAACCGCACCAACTTGGGTTAGTAACATCAAAGCCCTCTGATAAAAAATAGACATTAAAAGTAATGAGGAGTGTAGCATGTAGCCTGAATATCTATATAAATTTTGTTCATCATTGAACAAAAACTCCAGTACAAAACTAGCCACAGAACCCTCATCTCCTAATTCCCGGCCTTGATAATCACAACACAAGCATCCCTCTAAGTCCAAAAATGTCCCACGTGTCAAGTGTTCAAAAGTTAATCAATGGGATTTCCTTAAGGATTATTAGAATAAAAGGTTCCAATGAGAAAAGGTTCTCTGAACTACTAAAACAAAAATAGCACAAAGCTTTCTTTAATATTTTTCATTCCATCCGTTGCTTCTGGCACTCATCAGAAGAGCTCTGACAGCTGCATTTCAATTTTCAGATTTCAATATTGCCTTTGATAAGTGTTATGCTTTGTATACATCTGGCTTATTTCTGAGCCTTATTCTTCTAAAATTCACCGCTCAGCTGGATCTAGTTTTCACTGTCAATGGCCTGAACAAGATGATCACTTAATGTGAAAGGACCCATGAAGCAGTACGAAAGAATGACCTGTCACAGTGTCAAATTTCGCAAGATTGTTCTGTATTACTTAAGTTGATGTGACTGAATCACAGTCTGGAAAACTTAATTTTGGAACTCAGTACTAAGTTTTGGAAGACAGTTCTTAATTGAAAAGTTCATTTCTAATGAAAGTGTGAGGTGGTGAAAGGTTGGACTAGCAGACTAGATCATTTGAGTCTTTATTAATAACATGAGTTCATTTTAATTCAGTGAAGCACGTAACTGGCATCAAGCTTTTCAAGATCAGCACTCTCTTCTGTGACTGGAATCTGTAATATTTTAAGACTTTTTTAATGTTATGGTAGATGTTGGTGTTTTTATTATTTGCATTTTTAAATTGGGTTACTGTTAGATAGTTCAGACTAATTATAAGCTTGTTGATTTTATAGAGCCCAATGGTATCCACTGGCTAGTGACAAATCTTTATAAGTCTAAGCCTGAATTCCTTGTAATTACTCTGCAGTCATCTAGCACTATGGTACAGAGATGAACAGGTCCCCCTGAGATTACTCCACCTTGAGTAACCAGAAGAGGGCAATGGGGTCAATTACTGTTTCAGTTTACTCCTCAGCTGGTGCTTGTAAATCAGTTTCCCAGAAGCTCAGAAAGTGCTTTAATAACATTTATTTCAATGCCTTTATCTCTGCAATTTCAGACATTCTTGATTTAGGACAATGAAATTCAGCAGTACTGAACACAATGGAAATGGTCTTAGCCATTTAGAACAGAGATCACTACTCTGCAAGTACAGAAACTTCCTAATGTTTGCCATACTGATATCATCCATTTTATTGGGGTACTTGTCTCCAGAAGAGATATGCTTAAAAAAACCTGTGTAATACAGATCACTCAGTCACAGGTATCATTCCATTGGATATGAGCTTTTAATCAATAAGGTCCTGAGTACTTTTGCACTCTTAATGTTAGCAATGCCAGGATTTTCTGAATAACTGAAGTTTTTTTGCAAATCCATCGTCTGATTTTTAGTTCAACTTTTCAAAAGAACCTGTGATTC
>WAAD01010061.1:23226-43462 GCA_013389945.1 Fregata magnificens | reverse complement strand
TAATGACTCAAAAAGTGCCATTAAAGATTTTCTACTAAATTGTTTTCTTTTACTTGATGACTTCAATCTGAACTCTCTCTTCTCTTGCTGTGCCAGCAGCTATCATTGTATTGCATGGCACTTCTTTAGACAACAAGTCTGCAGACCAGTACTCTGTAAAAAAGAACAAATGCAACTTTGCAGACTGCATGTTCCACTTAAGAAGCAAATGGATATCTGTTCAGGGCAACACTTTCCACTGTTATAGTCAAAGCTTTGAAGCTTGGTCCAACTTCTGGTACCCTGCAATCTGCTTCGTGTAAAGGGCAGCATGCAGCTGCACTCTGGCAGAAGCAGATGAGGGATAAGATGGGGTGTCATGAATTACCTCAGTGCTTTGACTGCTAGAGATCCAGATTTGCTTTCTTGTACAAGAATCTCAGCCCCACTAGCACTGTGCCCTACTCATTCATCACTTTTGTAACAGCCTCTAGAACAGCTTCCCTTCAATCTTTCATTTCAAAACCTTCCAGAATCTCAGCAGACCCCTGGGTGGCTGTTAAAGTACAGTTTATGAAGCAATGTCAGCTGTGTGCCAGCTCCAAGAGCACACAATGGCAAATGGACCAACTCTGACTGTCCACCAGCTCTTAAGCAGCAAAGTGAAAAATACTGTTACAGCATCCGAAGCAGAAAAGGACACACGGCTATGAAACCAGTCAGTCTTCATGGGATGAGAAGCTTTGTTTGAAGGCAGCTAAGGAGTCATGCAAACACTACATATGCAGTAATTTCTTAATATGTTCTCTCTCACCTGTCCAGGCACACTAAGGACAGCAACACATCGAATGAAGTCATTGCAGTGCACTACAATTAAATTCAGTTCAAACTAGGCCCCCCTGTCACTCCAAGCTCAAACATACTACACGTGAAGTGAGTACCTAGGCAGAAGAATACACTAAGGGTGAACAGATTGGCATGCTTAAAGACTTTGCAAAAATAACCTTTATTATGTATTTCCTTCATAAAAATTAGCTATGTCAAATAAAAGACAAAGCAATACACATCTAGAAATGTAATTACAACTGGAAACAAAGCTAATAATTGTCTCAAAGAAGAAGGAAGGGTTTGGGAGGTGTGGTGAGGAAATTTGTTCTCATTTTGGCTGCTACACTAAGATAAGGTGTCTACCCTTAGTGAGTTATCTGGTCTGTTCACCATTACTAGCCTTACTATTATTTCTCTTGCATTTATGTCATTTTAAATACTGAAATCTATCATCAAGGTTATACTTCAATGCTAAATAAGCAACTAGCAGTCAAACACTAATATTAAGCTGACATTTCATAGGAATTTTAAGATCCTCTGGACCTAAAGTTCAGCCTGTATATCCATTAACTCTGTGCACTATTTTTTAAGTAGCACAATCTTTTCCAGCTAATTGGTGATGTAATACCACAATTTTACAAGACTAAATATATCGTTTGCAGAGGACTGCCCCCATCTCATGACAGGGTACAGGAACTCCACATCTCAGATTTACTATACCTGTGTTGTTGGGATGGAGATCTGAATTCATTAACTTCAAAAAACATACAGTTTTGTTCCTGTAAAGGAAACAGCAGCCCCAAATTTAAGTATTATCTCTTCCTGCTTCCTGATCTTTGCACACAGTGTTACCTAGGTCTGTAACTTAGATCTAGAGACTATACAGATGGGAATTCTGCTTGTAAAAGGATGGCCAGCTGTTGGCAAGAGGAATTCTCCTTTATTCCTTATACCCTGGTGTAGCCTGTGATGGTAAAGCTGGGTGATATGGTCAGATAAAACAGCCATCATTCTTCACAAATATTCAGCTCTTACTAACTCTAATATGTACGTACAAAAGAAGTTTAAGACATGGTCTCTTCTTGGAAGTGACACTCCTATTTAAATCTTTGTGGCATGACAGATCTCCACCAGACAATAGAAAGTTTCTAGGCTGTTCTAGACCTGCACCTCTGCTCTAATCTGTTTTGCCTTAGTCACTTCTGAAACATGTATTCATATCATGTTGAAGCTCAGCAGCTCCTAGACTGCTTACCAACAATGTTCAGCTTAACCACTCAAAGTCCTTACAAAAAGCACACACTTTTCAAATTATCCTTCCTAATAAAACCAGCTTAGGCACTGTCTTGATGGTGCTAGCCAAGTATGCATTCATATCAGGAAAAACATCTGCATGAATGGTAGCAAGTTGCAACTGCTCCTCCATGTTAATTCAAACAACAAAGTAAAATATCCAAAGACATTTTTGTGAGAACAAGTCCATACCTCTAGCTTTCCTGCCTGGAGATGCTACCACCTTCCTCATGAGTACATGGGGATAGGAAAGTCCCAGAAACAGGAAAGAATAGGTTTATCTTTTACTAACAGAATAAGACATTTTGACAAACAAAAGCAGCATTACATTATTCTACTACAGTAGCTGTACAGATGACAGCCAGTAGCATGTCAGGAACATTACTTAGAGATATTTTAATCACAATATTAAATTGTATGTTTGTCTTAGAACATAAAAAACAAAACAACCGCTATAAAGGAAAAATTCCAGTTCATAATAGCAAAGTCCCCAGTTTCATGTTATGCAATTGTAGGCATTTCTGAGATCACATGACATCACTCTTCCAGGTAGTCACATGATGAAACAATCATTCTTAATCTGATTACTCTACCCTATAATTAAGGGTCTACTCAAGCAAAGGTCCATCATATCTTTACTAGTGTACTTTCCTTTTCCTGTGTGATCAAATGCTACTCAGTAAACAGGAAGTATGAACCACATTGTGCAGTAGCCAAAGCCTGAGAGTAATGCAAGGACACAAAAATGAGAACGATATCTCATAGCAGTTGACAGCCATTAGATCACAACAATTTTCCCACAGGGACTGGCTCCAATATTTCTGCCATGGCACTGAGTTTTTTGATGGAGATATTATCATCTACATTTTCAACATTGCATGGGGTTTAGCCACAGGAGTTACGCAGCTAAATCTTGTTCGTGCAATGCCTGGAAGATTTAAATGGAAATGATTAATTATTACCTTTTAGCACTATCTTCTGCATAAAGAATTTAGAGTTCAGGAGCAGTCCTTCAGGAAATTACCCCTTAACACTTGTCCCTCAGTGTTTTATAATAAAAAGTTCATTGCAATGATTTTTCACAGATGAAAGGTTTTTGATTTTTTTCTTTTATTCTCCTTATCTGAACATTCTTTGTCTAATCCTTTTGATTTATTTTTTTCTTTTTATGGGTTGAAGAGATCATCATCTCCACCAAATTCTTTAGTACTGATTGTAATTAACAATCACAGCCTGAGCTATGTCATTTACTTGCTGGGCATCTGGCATTTTTCCTGCAATCAGTGACTGAAGGTGACACTGACACACTGGAAAAAAATCTAGAAAAATCAGAGGCCTCGTTGTTCAATTTTTTTATTTTATTGATGTTCAGAAATTACAATATTAATTTGGTAGACATCAGGCTGTACTTGGTAAAATAATAAAAACAATCATTTTCCTTTGTCTTCCCCCATTCCCCCCAACAAGGTCATAAGCAATTTCAGATTATATCTAAGACTCTTCCTCTGCCTGTAGCTACTACTAGAATTCTGGTGAAATTTAAATAAGATAACATTCTTCCTTTATATATGTTGACACAGCTTTTTGCAGGACATTCCCAAACCCTGATTACATAATTACAGAATTACCTAGGAAATCCACTCACATGGCCAGAGAACTATGCTCCAAAATATATAGCAAGCATTACAAAAGCTTGCTCTAGATTGTGTTTATAATATTAACATCTAGTTTGTGAAATAAAGATAAATTGAGTGGTCTCTACAGAACAGTTCTGAGCTGACTTCACATTATGAAGTATTGCATAGAAGATGTCTTACTACCAGAAAAGACTAAGGTTAATGCTTACGAATAAGACTACCCATGTGTAATACAGTTCATGACGCAGGTCATCCAACCTCCAAGCAGCTGAGGGAAGAAACCGAGAATGTGGAATGCAGGAACTACCTTCATAGATTGGATGACTATCTAGATACATAGAGCTTCTACCTTTTTTGTCCTTAGCCGTATGTTGGAATATTTCTGAATGTTCTGAATATTGTATCCACTTCAGCAGGAGTGGATAAAAGGGGTGGGAAGGAGAGGGGGTATGAGCATAAGAAGTTGATTTCCCCACTTAACATTCTGACTTGTTACAGAGGCGCAAGGGGAATACCATCAGCACATGCTATCTGGCTTAAAAGCAGAGAGAACTTAGGTTACAAAGGCAATGGATGAGTTAGCTCAGGAAGCCAAATGGGCAAAATAGTGTCAATGCAGAAATGAAGAGAGGATTTCTGCTCAGCTACACCCATGTACTGCATTCTCATTTTTGCAGGAGAGGAGACCATTGTAAAACATTCCATTCAGCCACATCTCCAGCTGATGTTGATCATCCAATCCACTGACTTCAGTGACACTTCAAGCTTGACCAAGCAATTCCATCATGAGACAGTTAGCTGGAGGCATACTGCTCTGCATGTTCAAAAACTCTGTGACCTCCTGGAATAGCACCCCACCCCGCCTTCTTTTAAAAGGACACTTCTTCTACATAATGTGCTTAGGAGTTAAGAGTGGACAAAACTTCAGATGTGAAAGACATGACATGGGCAGGCATATTAATAGGCTGTGTAGCTGTAGTAAGGGAAACTGCCACTACAACTAATGACCTCAGCAGAATTTAGGCTCCTGTTAAAAAAAGTAGTGCAAGTGACATTTATCTGTATGTACAATATTACTGCTTGATACAGATTTTAAATTTGTAAATGAGCTATTATTTCTGTATCCTGAAAGAAGGTGTTATCCGGGCATGTCAGTTTTGGGATTCAGAGCCTAGAATAATTCTATTCAGATAAGTAAGCAATATTGGAAGTCATCCAAGATTTGGTGGCAAATGGCAATCTCATTTGTGGTGCTGTAGGGTGTTCCTTTCCTAGAGAAAGAGACCACCCTTAGGATATGCCAACTACAAAGGTATTCAGATAAAAACAGTAACCCTCTAGAAAACTGCACAGCCAGATCTCAAGAGGAATCACACACACTGAAAGCACCAACGTGATATAAATGAAAAATATTTTAAATCAAACCAATTATTTTTAAATTTAAACAAAACAAACAAAATTTTTAAAAATTTGCAAAACCTCCACTCAGCTCAAAAGGAGATGTGGTAGTACTCTGGAAACGTAACTTTTAATTTCCACAATAGATTTTTACTTGTGGGCTCCAAGCTGCTCTGTAACAGTAGCAGACTGAATTTGACAGTAATATCAGATTAGTCAGGGAAAAGCACATCACAGAAAATAAAAAATATTGAAGGCTGCCATAAGGCTTATTTACTGACCAACTCACTTAAGGACTGGGAAAGTACAGGGATATGAAGGCAAAAATGCCATTATGAAGATGCCTTGTAAATAATGTTGACAGAGTGAACTGAATATACATTTCACTGGATATTGTTAAAATAATATAGTATGGCAGCGCACATTACAAATCCAAGACTTCCACTTCTGATGGAGCATGGATAATTAGAAAACCTGAACAAAATTTCAAAAGTGGGAAAAGTCTGAGATGAACTTTCTTGGTAGGAAACAGTTAACATCTGCTGCTGTTTGTGGATATTCTTAATTGGCAAGTTCGGCATTACATTTGAAAAAAGATTTAATTGCAGTATGTTGCATTCCACTGCAAATGGTATTGCTGCAGTAGCATCAAAACCAAATCCCAGAACATAGTCAGAGGATAGGCAAGAGTGATAAATTATTTTGCAGCAATAGCAGGGAGAGCTGGCTGATTAGTTTCAGCTACAATGCTGATTGCAGCTACAATGATTTGTTGCTCGGAGACAAAAAAAAAAGGCCAAATTAAGACATTCCACTGACTTCAACAGGAATTAATTCAGCCCAGAAAATCTTTAGTGAAGTACACAACTGTTTTGTGATACTTGACAGTCTTGCAGATTATTTCTACATAACATAACCAGGTTCTATTTTTCCTGCTTGTCTTCTCAGCCAAACTCTTTTTCCAGGCTCTCTTTTTCTACCATCTCATGTACTGCAATACCACCTTTCCCTATCAAAAAAAAAAAAAAAAAGTGCATGGAAGATGCTGCTGCATTCTCAACCAGTCATATTGACTATGTAATTGTACTTCCCCCTTCATCATCTTGCCCTGTGTCATGGGAGGTCTCTTCCACCTTCAGTGAGGAATACCATCTTCCTGTATCTGCTCATCAAATTTGAAATGAAGCACCTTTGGGCTTTGCCCTTCTCTGATGGAAGAGATTCCTCATGAACACCACAGAAACAAAGCAATACCATTGTTTTCCTCCCAATCCCTTCCTAAACACCTCACTTGCTCAGAGGGCTGCAGAATGATGCATGATGATTAGGCTAAGGGTGAACTATGACAACTGGCCTAGCAGACTGACTGCTGTTGTCTCTTTTCTTTGCAGGCCTCTAATCTGATCGCTCAAATGGAATGGAATAGACTGTTTCAGTTGGAAGGGACTTACAACCATCATCTAGTCCAACTGCCTGACCAATTCAGGGCTGGCCAAAAGTTAAAGCATGTTGTGTTAAGGCCATTGTTCAAATGCCTCAAAACACTGACAGGCTTTGGGCATCGACCACCTCTCTAGAAAGCCTGTACCAGTGTTTGATCACCCTCTCGCTAAAAAAAATATTTCCTAATGTCCAGTCTAAACCTCCCCTGATGCAGCTTTGAACCGTTCCCACACATCCTATCACTGCATACCAGGGAGAAGAGATCAGCACCTCCCTCTCCACTTGCCCTCCTCAGGAAGCTGTAGAGAGCAATGAGGTTGCCCCTCAGTCTCCTTTTCTCCAAACTAGATAAGCCCAAAGTCTTTAGCTGCTGCTCATAGGACATTCCTTCCAGCCCTTTGATATTTCACTGTAATGGTAAGCTCTTCCCACAAAAAAGAATGGGGGTGGGGGGGTGTTTTTATAAGTGTCTACTGTAATTGTATTCTGATTCAGGCCTTTTAATAATACAAAAGATGAATCATAGATCATAGAATCATGGAACCATTAAGGTTGGAAAAGACCTCTAAGATCATCAAGTCCAACCATCAGCTAACACCACCATGACTCCTAAACTAGGCCCTGGAGTGCCACGTCTACACCTTTTTTGAACGCCTCCAGGGTTGATGACTCCACCACCTCTCTGGGGGGCCTGTTCCAATGCCTAACCACTCTTTCAGTAAAGACATTCTTCCTGGAAGATCTTCCCGGGCACCGAGGTCAGGCTGACTGGCCTTTAGTTCCCTGGCTCCTCCTTCCGGCCCTTCTTGTAGATGGGCGTCACATTGGCTAGCTTCCAGTCTTCCGGGACCTCCCCCGTTGACCAGGACTGCTGATAAATGATGGAGAGCGGCTTGGCAAGCTCCTCCGCCAGCTCCCTCAGCACTCTCGGGTGGATCCCATCCGGCCCCATAGACTTGTGAGCGTCCAGGTGGCGCAGCAGGTCGCTGACTGCTTCCTCCTGGACTGTGGGGGGTTTATTCTGGAACAAAGCTGAAGGGATTACACAAAAACCAGTAACAGTTGCAGCTTCCTCATGTGGTGAACTGCTGATCAGGAAAATTTCAGATACTGCCTCTCATGCAGTGGGGTGCATTTCCACTATACATATGATTCTTAGATAAGATCATTCAATGAACCTGTGTCCTCAATCCTAGGCACCCTCACATTCTGTTTTCTCCCTTTTCTTCTGAACTGCCTTCTCTTCTTCAGCACTGATTGAATGACTGATTAATTGTAATAATTTTAGCATTGCCTTTGCTGCTCACATTAGAGATGTCATTCATTCGTGTGAGAAAGCAAAGATAAGCAGTGCTTAGTTTGCCTTTCTGTCCTTGTATAGGGCCTGAAAAGGAGTAAGCTCTAAAGTGTCCTCAGGGGAGTTACACTGGTATTTGTACCGTGAACTTTGAGTGCCTCGAGGAAGACGGATCTTGTTACCACTGCGTGTTTCACAGGATTTTGTGACCACTGACAGAAATGTCCAAAACGCATGTCTTGCAGATAAAATCAAGCTGAGAATTTCCAGAAAGAACAACTTCGCAATTTTATGCTAACTGGGAAATTGAACGCTTCTATGCCCCACTGAGAAAATATCTTCCTACCTGTCTAAAAACAATACAAGGCCCAGCCTTGTAGTCTCATTGTGCAAAGATGTGCAGGGAAAAAAAAGGCTTTTACAATGTCTTTATTAACATCCCATCTTCCCGTATCCTGGCCCTTATCCCTGGCTCTGCTGCACTGAGCCTGTGATCATGAAAGAATGATGTAAAAAAAAGCAAATGTTCACGTCAGTAGCTTTTATTTTGCACTTGTATGACTTCAGTGAGGGCAGATTTGTTTTAACTACATCTTGCATTTTAGTAGTACACATGTTCTCATCAGACACTTTTGTCATCCATGATCAGAGTGTATGTTCTACATGAGTACATGTCCTCTCTGTACTCAGACTGAACAAGGATGAATGCAATATAAAACCCTACATAGAGCAGGAAGATGAAAGATTATTTAATCCTACCATGACTCAACCACAGAGAAGCTGGCTGTTTTTATTCTGTACCACCCAGTTCTGTCCAGATTCAGGACCAAAGGCTAAAGCAGTCAGATTTGCATTCTTGTCAGCTAACACTGCGAAGTACTGACAGAGGCCCCAGAAGACTCTCAATGTCACGGCCCTTGAAACTTCTTCACCCACTGCATTATCGCTCTTCTTGCCAGTCAGGAATTCAGAAATTATGCTTTACTTCCTTTGCATCTAATTTACGTCTCAGACAGGGCTGTCATTCTAACGCAAAAATGAAGCGCCAAAGAAAAAAGAATGGCTGCAAGAACACCACCAATGAACTATATACTACTGTTAAGATCGTTGTTTTTAAATACAGATAAATTCTTCTAAGACTAGGATGAATCCCCCTCTACAAACTACCACCTCTAAAAACAACCTTATGACCCTATGCTGATTGTGGGAAGGATGATAGAAAACATCAGGAAACAACTCTGCAATGTGAAATTCAGTGTGTAATGAGGGAATGCAGTTTCCTTCACCCTGTGCATACTTTGGTCAAGCTCATCACATAGCCCTGCTATATCTAAAGTACGATTGTCATTTTGACAGTAATGAACATTTCTGTTCACAGAAGCAACGTGAAAGTGAAGAACGCTTTGACAACATAGAATTCTGAATCATGCTGCCATTTAATGATTTTTACACCTTAGGAGGATGGGGTAGAAATCTCTTACGTACTTTTCCATTTGCTATTCTTTGGTACCTTAAAAGACCTATGCAGCTGCAGTTTTTCCTCTCTTTTCCTTCTGCATCAAACTCTCCCCTGAAGCACACTGTAGCAGCACACCAGACCCAGCACACCAGACCAGTGAATCCCATTCTTTCTCTTTAAATTCCCAAGTGGTGTTTAAGACCAGAACAAGTACCAGTTTTGGCAATTGCCAGGTAAGGATTCCACAACGTCTTTAGACCAAATGAGGTTATTTGGGCCTGCCTATAAATATTTGAAGACTGGAATTATATCAGGAAAAGATACACAGGTAGATCCTAGCATCAGGAGGGTAAGACACTCATTTTTTTATGCAGCAGATGAGATGCTGGGTCACAAACCATGTTCAGGGAGTCAAATTCTCATTTGACAAGAATGGACTTCTAAGGCTGAACAGATTTATGTCAGTCAAGGATGATGTTCGTTTCCAGTTGCTCCAGCTTTGTATAATTCAGGGATTGATTCATTAATATTCAAGGCACTTTGCAAAGGCCATCTTTTCTGTGAGCATTTGTGGCAGAGATAGACTGATAAATCCCAGTGGGTTTGTGATTCAGAGTTGTAAGGTGGATTTGTTTTGGTATTAGCATAGTCAATGATTAAATGAATTGCATTTATTATATAAATTCTCTACCAAGTGTTACATTGTAAATAATGTGAGGTGGCTAGAAGCTGCATGTCAGAAAACACATCAAAATCTTTGTCAAATATTAAGAAAGCTACACAGAATGCATATTCCTTCTTCCTCTGACAGTGGTGATTCTAATCTTTTTCTGTCCCTTGACACTGTTTTCTCATTCATTTAGGTTCTAACTTATTTCATAATGGTACAGATGTTTAAAGTCATACAATATACAATGCATCAATTTATTATAGACACTTGTTCACAAGATATAAGCTAGTGAAGAAGAATTTTCTTTCACTAGAATGCCTTTAAGTCAGATTGTGTCATGCATTCATGGGTTAATGAAAGCATTTAAAAGTGTTTATAATTTTAGAGTAATGTTAGTAGGCAGCAAAGTCTACTAATAGTGTTAATGAATTCCCATCTCAGCACGAAAGGAACTAACTACTCTTTCATTTCAGATTATGATTAGCTTGGGCTTCAGGCAACCACTTTGGTCATGGAAACAAATACCTATTTGCAAAAGCATTTAGAATTTAGAATAAGATTGCATTTAACTGCGCATCTTTTTGGTTCTTGATCAATTTAAGAAAGAAAAAAAGCAAGGGCAGATTCTGTTGATTTAAATTTGTTTTATCATGTAATTTGAATAAAATAAAAACTATTGTCTGCAATGACAGATGAAAAACAGGGCAAACGATTGCAATATCATGAATACATATCTACTAAAGGACAGTTTGATGCTGATTCAGCAACTTCCATGCTCCAGTCTCTTCCGAAATCAAAATAATGTCTACTGTTTCCCTACCAGGCCTAGTCACAAAGTCTCCTATAAACTGTCCTGAATAAAGTGAAGGTACCGCATCAATTGACCATGCTATTATGTGACCAAATGTGGTAGCTCACGTTGTCAACTCACGTGTCACTCCATAGCTGAAGGCACACAGGTTTTCCAGTCATATTACCAACATACAGATGTGTCCATGCAATGAAAACCTTGATTTCGGTTACCTTATGGAAGAGGACTGCAGGACTAGAGGATACGGGGAAGCACATCACGGGATGGATGAAACAGTAAGGTTTGATTGAGTCAATATATCATCAGGTGGCCACTCCTGATTTAAAAATGTTTCAATACATACAATACATCCCTGGACACTTACATGATTGTCTACCTAAACAAAATGGGAGATTTATATGACTTAAAATACATCATGTTTCTTACACAATAAAACTCACAGTTTGTGACTTACAGGTCACACATTAAAGCTATCTAAGAATATCTTTACTATTCTGTTACAGGCTACAGACTTGTTCACCCTAGGCTCCCTTCACAATCAATAGAAATCTAGTTAAAAGTCAATGGAGTCTAGTAATTCATTTCATCCTAAAGTAAACATTTAGAATAAATCAGATGAATCATTCCTTCAGTGCATCTGTAAACACAGAAACTGACCTCATAGCCCCAGAGTTGTAGGATTTACCTGGAACGTGGAGACCTGGGTTAAAGATTTTTAAACAAGGCAGAAATAATATGGTTAGATCCCAGAGCCTGTATATTAGTATCCTAACTGGAAAGCTACTGACTAGTCTGGCCTGTGGTCTACCATTTCCCTCTGCTTTTCACCAAAAGCTGCATTGTGGATTTAAGAAACCCTTCTAAAAAAAAAAAAAAAAAAACCAAAAAAAACCCACCTTACATTCTTGCTAAGAACCTCAGTTTGAAATAAACAGCATTTCCTGATGGGATTTTTGAAACTTAAAGTATTAATCACCTAAAGATCAAGGTACAGATCTGTTGTGACAGGGTATTTCTTGAGCCACAGGAAGGGAAGTCTGATTTTAGCAGTCCCAGTGTTCTTATCAGTTGAAAACAACAGATATGTAAAGTTCAAGTATATTCTCACAGCATTCATTTCACTGAACCAAAGCTGGCTTAAGAAAAAGAAAACTGTACTTACTGAAATACAAAACAAGCAACATCATATGCATTTACTTCCACTTTTCTAGTCCTTTGCCCAAAATAAACAATAGCACACACACAAAAAGGAAAAACGTGACAGCTTTTAAACTTCCTTTTGTTTCAAACAGAAAGGAATATCAATACATTTGCTCTTAAATTTTTGCCCAAAGTCATAAGATTTAAAAGTATTGGATATAATATAATTTGAACTCACTGTTCATCAAAATAGGTAGCATTTTTTTAAGGCATTTCTAGCTTCAAATACTAAAATGACTGCTCTTCTTTCATATTCCCCCCATAATGTATACTGTAAAGATGACAGTCAAGTATTGTATTAGGAAAAATGTTAGAAGAGATCAAATAAGAAGAAGCAGAAAAAGAGAGTGATGAAGCAGAAATCCAAAAGTAAATTAATAGAATTCCATTATGTTGTTTAGGAAAAAAAAAAAATACATTTTCCCCACATTTTCCAACAGTCTTCTGACATCAAAATCCTGGACTTGCAGGTGATATATTCCCATTTGTCACCATGAGATTTTTATCCCATCTAAGCATGTAAGCTCTTCTTGGTAAATATCAGCCTTATTGTATGAGTTGCCTAGCACATGCATGGATACATCATAAATAAGTAATATTTTTATTAATAAATTATTATGGCAATAAATAAGTTATGTTTCAAATGACCCACTAGCAAAGCATAGTTACTGAGTGATTAACTTATTTTAAATTCAGACTTTTTAATTTGCTCCTTGTTCCATGCTGCCACAATAGTACTATACAGTTCCTATCTGCTATTTTCCAAAATATAAAATTTATGTTAACTTTAACTATCTCTCAAATTGCCTGGATTATGAAGTAATTGATGGAGTGAACAACAGCAACAACAAAAACCCCACAGAAAAACAACAACAACAACAAAAAAACCAAAACCACCCACAGATAAATTTGTTGAAATTCAAACTGAAATTTTAATCAATATGTACAAAAAGTCAGTGGCTGTATACATCTCAGATCAGATATTATCCACACAATGCTAGAAATGAAACATTTTTGAATTAGAAACAGGGGCATATCATATGACAAAAAATGGGAAAAAATATATTGAAAGTTTTAAAGTAGTACGATGAACACTGTTTTGTCAACTAGGGCATTGGCTACATATTCCTGGTATGGCATTATTTTGATAGATCCCCACTTACAGGTCATTTTTAATGTTTTAGAATGGAATAAAAATCCTCAGAGGACTTCTCTCTGAAAAAAACAGAAGCAGGCATTCATGCTAAAGCCAGCAATGAGCCTGTAAAAACCAATCTACACCTCTGTTTCAATGGATAATCCTCCTCTTGCTAAATACTAAGATAGTAACTCCTCTTAATATCAATATTCTTGGCACATATTGAGTGCTTTCACTTGTAAAATAGCTTTTCCTGGAATCAGCCTGACTGTCTGGAGGTGGAAACACTGGGCCAAACTGAATGTTACATCATGGAATAGGTGGATGTTAGACTAAGGAAGAGCAAAGATGACTTTAAATGTCACCTAAATTATGAAATCATTCTCTAGAAGGATTTGAGTCAAACCCAAAGTGGCTTGAGTTAGGATTTTGTACGGCTGCTTAAATCTGTACAGTGGCCCAGAATTGCTGAACTAGAATCAGACACATTATCCTCTCTCTCTTTCATCTTCAGCTTCACACAAAGCTGCTAATGAGAAATACTGACTCATCTCCTAGTCTTCCTGGCACAGGGAGAAATGTAGGGAGCTTTGGAGCTATGAACAATTTATTCTGAAATGTTTTGTGGAGAAAAAAGAAAAGCATCATATAAAAGCAGAATATACCATTAACACTCATCAAAACTATTGTAACCATAAATAAGTTCCTCTGTGAGGGAAACCAACCTCAAGGGAAATAATGCCTCAGAAGGCAAAACTTGCATATCTGCAAGAAAAAAATGCTTAAGAGGAATGCCTATTCAGTCAAAATGATCTGATAGGCTGTGGGGATGAAGTAACCCAGGGGACAATCATCACAGAACATTTACTGTGGAAGTATGCAGCTTACTGTTTGTAATGTGATATAGATATGCATATTGATCAATATGCAAATCACAGACATTGTTTTCACAATCTCTCTGAATTTTCAGACCTTCACCCTCAATAATCATGATGAAGTCTAATGTCACAATCCAGTAGCAACAGGTATATCTACTAAGAATGAGAACTGTTGCTCAGTGAGACTTCTCCCATGCTGAAAGTCAAACTTAAATGGAAGCCACTGTTGGTTCAGCAGCTAAAACCACCTGTATTCCCCCCTCAAGTGACAGGCCGGTTAACAGTGAAGCAGTGCAAGGAAACGAGCACAGACAGCACAAACAGGACTATGTAGCTGTATTATCAGGTGGCAAGCATAGAACACACCAAAAGAAATATTTCTTCACACAACACATAATTGCACTGTGAAAAATTGCATCTGTGCCACAGGTGTTGCAAAAGCTAGACTATAAATGTCTTCAAAAAGGTTTAGACAAGTTCCTGAGGAATAGGTCTATCCTTGGATATTTGATATGATAGTTAGGATATAACTTTTGACTTAAAATTCCTTAAACTATTGATTGCCACAAGTTGCAAGAACATAAAATTACCCTTTCCTCAAACAGGTCTTTCTATACTTTCTCTGTAACAATCTGCTGCCCGACTAGATAGATCTTTGGTCTGACCTCATGAAGTTTTTCTCATCTTACCCACCTTCTGTGGGTAATACTAGAATGTCACTGGGAGTCTTTAATCTGCCATCATCACTTTCTTTTAAGTATAATTGATGAGTGCATTTATGAAGTCACAAGGTATATGCATCCTCACAGTACAGAAGCAGCAGTTTTAAATTCCACTAAATAAATAATTTTTGATGAAATAACTTACTGAACAATGCAACTGTTCTACTGAATTGCTTACAGGCATACTATGCATAGACTGTTCTTCCTTCTATATTTTTTTTTCCTAACAGTCAAATGATATTTTTACTGTGACTTGCTTAATCCTGTAGAAAAGTATATTCATTGCATATTCAGAGTTAGATTTTTCAGAAGCTCATACACAATGTTTTATTGTTGGACATTACAATCTTTGATATGGCCTGATGAGATAATTTCCTTTAATAAAAAAAAGACACAAAAAGGATAGGTCTAGTTGATATGAATCTAAACAAACATCATAGGGATCTCCAAGGAAAACTTATACGATCAAATTGGATGGTGTAAGAGTTAATCTGCTCCCAAATATGTCTAGACATAAAAAAATGTTGTTGACTGACATTCAAAAATTAACTATAGACAAAGTCTGGCACATTGTTCTGAAACATGTTTGCACATGTTATTGCTTAATAACAAAACTAACTATGTGAGGACACAAAAGAGAATGCTGTCCTACACAATGAACTTGCTAGACATGGATCTAAGTGGATAACACAGAGCTGCTTGAGGGTGAGACTGCAGATTCTTGCTGCAGAGTTTTCACAGACCTGGATGCAGAGGTATCATGAGTCTGGCTGGCTCAGATCAACTTCATTAGCCAAGCAGGCTCCCTTACAAAAGTTAAGGAATATTCTCAACTCTCAAAGAAAATAGTAAGAGTTGAGGGCACGTGAGCTTCCTACAAACTTTATTACATTCATTTAAAAATGAAAAACACTGGACATCTAGCAAAATCTCATCTAGCAAAATATATTTGTATGTTCTGGCCAAGCCGTAGATTTTGTAGTGAATGTGAATATAATACAACACAAATATTATATGTGCAATTCAAGTTAAAATGGAAATATACAATGAACATTTTCATATATGCTGGTAAAGCTTTTTTTTTTTTTTTTTTTTTAAGCTTTGTGTCTTCGTGTTTTTCTTCTTTATGTTTTTGTTAAAGATATGAGTTCCTCCAGCTATGACTTTGGATATTTCACCAAGTCAAGAAAATAATTATTTCAACATTACTGGCTCCGTACAAAGATTAAGAATTCAAATGTAATTTTTCAAACCATGAAGCTATGACAGTGGGGCTAGGTGCAGTGTAATCCTGGGAATGGTTAATGTGAAGGAAATCCATAACCCTGAATTCCCAGTTCTGGACTGAACAGACATGTCTATTGTCCTACTGACTGACACTGGACAGAGCAGCCCCAGAAGAGACCACGCTAGGGTACCACACTCTTTAGCACATTTACTTGTTATATCTAAATTACACAAATAAAAGAATTAAATGAGAAATGCCATCTTATTTAGAATGGCATCAATCTGACTATGCAAGTTAATAAATGAGAAATACTATTTCTGCCTTCCTTTCACACCAGCATTAAATATTAACAAGAAAAGAGATTCTTCACTGAAAATCAGTTCAATGCTAAGAATCACACTGGCATGAATCACACCAGGAAAAACCTCTATAAATGTATAAATGTTTTGCATTGGCAAAATCCTAGTTTACTTATAAAACTGCAGGAAAATGGTTTGGGGATTAATCTGGCCAAGGTTGCCAAAGCAGAACACAGCCTCTATTTCTGGGGACTTTGGTCCCATAAAAAAAATACATAACTATTTCTTTCACCATGTCCTCTTTTAAGTAACACCACAAGACCTGGTATACCTAGAATTTGTAAGGAAATGCCACTTCCTCATGAAATTTTGACTTTCCAGCAAAATATCTATTCATCTCCATTATTGAGCATTAGAAAAATATTTATTAGAGCATCACCAATGGTGTATTATAGGTACTGTGAGCATGTATAACCAAATACGAATAGATAGATTCTACCTCCCACAATACACCACTTTCTCTTCTAATAGAGGGAATCAATGTCTGGGTCTCTGATCATACTGAATTCTAAGAAATAAAATCTACCATGGAGAGAAAAAAAATCCAACCTACAATTTTAATATATTAGAGCAGCAGTCAGCCAGAATCCAAATGGATTTCAGGTTTCATTGTAAGCAAAATGTAAAAAGCCTCTATACTTTTCTCTTTTTTTGAAAGTTTACTTCCAGCGTATAGTGAAATTTGTCTAAAACTACAAAACAATAAAACCCCGTTCTTCCATTAAGAGCAATTTCAAAAGGAAATCTTTCAAATACTCCAAACTTCTTCCTCATTAGCAACATTAAAGCACCCAACACAAAAATATATGGCAATGATCTGTTAGTGAAATGCTAGTGAAGTCATTCCAATCTCTTTCATATATATCTCATCTAAGGGAAGACAAAGGCTAAAATAAAATTCCATTTCTGACTGAGATGTGTGGCTACCATAGCAGTACCATGCATAACAATCTTTATTCACCTCTACTTTCTGAGCTGCTGAATTCATCATACACCACTGCATTGGTACTTGATTGGTACCTTTTGCATCCAGTTCCTTCAATGTGAATGTCCCTATACATTCAAAGACATGATTTAGAGTACAAAGGTTTTAGCCTTATGTAATCTGGTTAGGAAAAAGTTTTCAGCTAGTCCTTTAAGTGAGCTTCCCGTTGTACACAGCTGTACTTGAGGTCAGAAAGCAAAACAGAAACACATCTATTTTGCCAGGGAAAATACTGCACTTCTACCACGTAGACACAGTGGAGTTAGTATAGCATTATGAAAAAAAAGTGCTAAAATAATTTCCTAGTAATTTTGTATTCTGAAAACTGATAGCAAAATATTAGAATCCGGAAATGAAAGTTTCATTCTTAAGCACAATGACTTGCTATTATTTCTATTACACAGGTGATAAGTGGGAATGGGGCTGGGGGGTGAAGTAGCCTTTTATTTCAAATGAGCAGAAATACAGTATAAGAGGGGAATCTTTGTATCCTACATATATAACCCTGGTCTCCATATTTGAACAATATTAATGTAAGATAAGCTGTCTGCAAATAACACGTAGACATCGCACATAGGATATAGCTTAAAGCCTTCTCAAAATCTCTGGCCTTGACACTTCAAATGCAGGGAACTGACACGAAATTAATACTGTTAGTGCCTTTCCATTTGCGGGGGCGGGGGCGTTATTCTGCATTTTTTGGACTGTCCAATTTATATTTACTATGAGCTTAACTGGGCAAACTTTTCATGAGCTAACACTGGCTTACTACACTGCATAGCTATTTCCATAGCTGCTGTCTGATCTCAGACAAAGATACCCTTCTATTGATCAAGCTTATTAAAGTGTTTGTTGATTGCCTAGATCTGCCAGATATATGACTGCTTCATATGGGAGCCTAAAACAAAGCAATCACTAGGTAGCAATTAATCAGATATGTTAAATGTAAATGAAGGAAATCGGAAAAGATACAGCACCAATTAAGGATATTTGAACAAAATATTTTTCTTAACCAATCTATTTTGAGCCAGTGGCCTGTGCTCCTGGGACTTTTAGGGCACAAGCATGGCACTAACCCCCCAAAGCATCATCTGCAGTGCTGACACCATCCAGATGCTAAAATAGCAGAAGCAGACTCAACAACGAATGCAACTAATCATATGGGAATTGCACTGAGCATAGATACACCCCTCTGTAGTACCCACATGCAGACCTTGCACAAAACAGGCATAATAGCTAAGCATTACTCTTCAGCTTTAAACACTCCTTACCCTGGGGCTGCTCTTAGTGTTTCCTTTCTCCAGTATCAATAAACATTATAGAAATAGCATGCTGAACAAGAACAGAGCTCTGTTTTTGCATACTAAAACACTAGTTGAAAGCATAAATACATTTTGTTAAGAACATGTGTCCAAGAATTCCTTACATGGTTTATAGATTAGCATAGAAAAACCGATGACATCAGCAGAGGAATGTAAAATTTGACCTTCAGCTAGACAGTGATTGGCATTGACTGTAATTCTTCATGAGATTTCACATAATCAACATGCTGATGCATGTGGGGAGAGTACTTAATCAGTTGCTCTTGATCAGAGACCACTTTGCATGAGAAAACAATCCAGCACTGGCATTCAAAAGTGTAAGGTCTGTGACAACTGTAACTGGAAACCAAAGTTATGGGGAAAACATCAAAGGAAAGTTGGAAAATTATTTTATTTGAATTTGAATAAAATAATACAATCATACAACTTTTATACACTTAAGACTGAGAAGGGACTATTGACTTAACCAGCTGGTTTGGTCTATGTTAGTTGCAAATTCACTAATTAGATTTTTTTTTTTAATCTTTGACTTCTACCAACATCTCAGACAGATGCATAGATACAAGGCTGTCTCTTCCCTACTGACTCTCTTTGTTTTACTCAGCAGTTATTGGGGACCCTACAAATATGATGTAAGAGCTAAAGACAGACATCAGTTCCAGATGGTACAAGTCAGACTGGGAAGCAGACCAGTACAGTTCCTTCTACATCAGCCATTTAAAAAAGTATATCCCAATTAAAAAGATATCTACTTACTAATCCTGTTTGAAAAGGATTTTACATTCTTGTAATGATATAATCAGTTATTCTGCATTAGATGCATATACTCTTTGCTATGATGCACATCACCAACAAAAGTTATCTATATTACCAAAACTTGGGTATTGCCTAACTGTACAATTGCACATTTAAATCCAGTGATTGCACATAAGCAGTTAATAATTGACTTAGAACAGGTAATTTTCTGATATTCATGTGCACTTGCAATGACTGCACAGGCAAATATGGGTACACAAAGTAGAATGAAACCTGGGCCTCATTAAAAATATGGCAGTCACTACGATTAAATAGAAGTTTTAAGACCAAAGAACAAGCAGAGTCACCAAGTTGAGTCAATTCCCACTACAAACAACAATGCCTTGTACCTTTTCTGGGAACTAACAAAGTTCCAGTGTTGATAGTTAAGGGGAAACAGAATTAATTTTTTTTTTTTTTTTTTTTTTTTTTTTTTAACGCTGATCAGTTACAATTAGAATTTCCCCTTCAACAGGTCAGAGTTTCAGGGCTTTCTGGAGGGAAAAGTAATAACACCTCAGCAAAAGAAGAAAGCCTGTGGTTGTTCCAGCTGTATAAACAAACTTCCACAGTAGTAGTTCTCTATTTTATGAAGACTACAGATGCTGCGCCACACACTTCAACACCCTTCTATGACTCCTTCTATGACCGGGTGACCCGCTTAGTAGATGAGGGCAAGGCTGTGGATGTGGTCTACTTGGACTTTAGTAAGGCCTTTGACACGGTCTCCCACAGCATTCTCCTGGAGAAGCTGGCAGCTTACGGCTTGGATGGGCATACACTTTGCTGGGTAA
>WAAD01010061.1:0-22966 GCA_013389945.1 Fregata magnificens | reverse complement strand
GAAGGACACTGAGGTGCTGGAGCGTGTCCAGAGAAGGGCAACGAAGCTGGTGAAGGGTCTAGAGAACAAGTCTTATGAGGAGCGGCTGAGAGAACTGGGGCTGTTTAGTTTGGAGAAGAGGAGGCTGAGGGGAGACCTCATCGCTCTCTACAACTACCTGAAAGGAGGTTGTAGTGAAGCGGGTGTTGGACTCTTCTCCCAAGAAACTAGTGATAGGACGAGAGGAAATGGCCTCAAGTTGCGTCAGGGGAGGTTTAGACTGGACATCAGGAAGAATTTCTTTACCGAAAGAGTGGTTAGGCATTGGAACAGGCTCCCCAGAGAGGTGGTGGAGTCGTCAACCCTGGAGGCGTTCAAAAAAGGTATAGACGTGGCACTCCAGGGCCTAGTTTAGAAGGCATGGTGGTTGGACTTGATGATCTTAGAGGTCTTTTCCAACCTTAATGATTCTATGACCCACAGGTGCAAGCTCAGGATCAGAAATAGGAAAGCCTTAGAATTATATACTAAAGTTTGTGACTACATTAAATATAGAAGTCAGCTGAGCCCAAGGTTCAATACAAATTGTTGACAAAACCCACCTCAGAAGAAGTTGTATAAATCAAAATAACATTCCTCAGTAACAATATATTCTTTAGGAAACGTTTGATATGAAGAAAAGAAAAGATTAAAATGCCTTTCTCACCACACCTGCAATGTGCATTGGGTTTGTAAAACAGTTAATCGGGTCATCAAAAAAAGTGAAGAGTATTTCTTTACGCAGCAGTTAAGCCATAAAGGAAGGCAACTGTCAATTCAAATTCAAATGGATTTATCTTTATCTGGTCAACAAACAGAAGTTGTCAAACAGTACTCTGTTGCACTCATAACAGCTTCAACCACTGTACAACTTATTCACTGCTCTGATCATGCATTTGCATATGTGCATTTTAATAAAAACCCTATTCAGTGTCCCCATTTCCTCCCTCATATAAAAGAAATAACTTAGCTGATGTTAAAAGGGCTCTTAACCAAATAAACTTTCTCAAAGAATTAAAAAAAAAAAAAATAGTATAAAATTCAACAGGAACTTCCACCTTATTAGCTTCCAGCTTATACTTCAGCATAAACTTACAGTAACCCCTTTTCCAGCCCTGAGCCATAATACCCTCATATTCCCCAAGTGGAACTCCAAAAAGATGATTGGAAAGCAGGCACATCTCTTCAGTTGATTTGCAGATCAAATACAGTGACAGTGTTCTGGTCCTGGCTCTCCCTGTATGCAGTAGCATTCACCGCAGGCACGTTTGTACAAGTCCCTAAATATGTATACTGGGCTTATAGCTAAAATATAGATATATAAATATAACAGTTCAGGTAAGAATTTCTGTGCTGAATGTGTAAACAGAAGCAACTTAGAAAATATTGTGGAATTGTGCACCTTTGCAAGGAAAAATAACTTTCTATCTTTCTTGGTTATACACACACGTGTATACATATTGCGAAGAAGGTCATTTCAGTTGGCCCCTTTTTAAATTATTCATCGTTGCACACACAGATTTTTAGTACTATAAAAGGTCACTCCTCTTCTGGTTCTGCAACGGTTTCTCGTAGCGTAAAGAAGTGTCCCATGAATATGCAGACGCACACCCCCGTAACACTTCAGTCACTGTGCATTAATGTGTGTTCTCTGTATATTTCAAAGTCAAACAAATAATACCTGTCATGAACATGAATTTCTAATATCTTCTATATTTCATTTTAAATGAAACGTCAAAATGATGGAAAATATTTTCCAGAAAGTTTGCAAAGGGCAGTGTCTAGTAAAAAGCTGCAATATGTAATTCTGCCCTGTTGTAAAACATCATTAAAGGCACACTGCCACAGCTTAAATCAGATTTTTAAAATCATTATTTTACTTACCTTTGTCAATCCTTATACAGTGTAAACTGAGAACAGAAATCTGTTGGTCATCCTGATTTGTCATTCTCCAATTACAATAGCCAGTGAGATTTCCCTGCAGCTGAGAAAATGGATGCCAGTATATTCTTTTTCCTTTGTTATGCAGTATTATGTTGATATAATATTTACAAAACACACTGAGCTGGAAGCCAAGTTTGGATGGGTGGTATTTGCAAAAGATTGATTTTCCTGGCTCTGTCACCTGGTGTGTATAAAAGTGCTTTTATACATTCATTCACCAACATTGGTTCAGCTTATTAAGCACCAAGGAAGTCTTAATCAGTTTATGTGAGTATTCCAGTCACTCATACTCAAAACATAAGCTGCCTTTTACATCAACAAGGCAGGCCCAGCAGCTCTTCTCAGCTGTCCTCAGCTCCTTGACTTGACATCTTTCTCCTGTCCTTGGCAATCCTCCCTTCCTCACAGCACTCAGGCTGTATTTTTTGTAGTCACTCAACAGCTTGCTGCTTTTACTTTTCTTCCCTGTCACGTAGCTTCTGATGCTCAAGGAGGCCACCGTTTGGCTATGCTATATGCCCAAGTACCTACGGAACACACCAGAAACTGTCCTTTACCCATTTCTCTCTCAGGCCACAGCAGTTCTGTTTTCCCATCCTCTACTCTCTCCCCAAACTGTCCAGCCCCAATCTCCCTACCAACAGGAACACCGCTACTTAAGTCCACTCAGCTCCACCCTGGATTTGTTGTCTGTCACTTTGCACAAGCCCAGACAGAGTCAGTTCACCTTCCCCTCAGAAGAGGAGCTTCTCAGGACATTCCCCTAGATGCATCATGATGAGAGACTGCAAACACACAATTCTTGCTGGCAAATACAAAAATGTTTAGCCTGAACAACCACCAAAAAGGTAGACAGTGCTACAGTGCTTTTCTATTTCTCTTTAGAGTAATCCAACAGTTGGTAAGTAGTTATACCTTCCTTTAATATGCTGCAGGTACAAGTTGTTTCTCTTAGTCAGCCCTTCAAGGCCAAGTACAGGTACAGTCTCTCCATTTTAACCAGCAGAGTCTCTCCCCACTCAGAGGAGGGGTTCCCCACTGAAAACACTGGACTTGAACTTTAGCAGGTACAATTTACAGCAACGCCATTAATTCGAAGGATCTACGTTGATTTATGCCTGCAAAGATTGTTAACAAATGACTAGCTAACAAATGCTACTGTACCTGATTAGAAGTAGCAAAATCATTCCTTTTTGGAAGAAATTTGGTAGTGAGTCAGATTTCCTCCTTTTTATTTGTATAAACATTTGCCTTAACTACCGAAGCCTTCCGTATGCAACCCTTTTGATCTTTAAGCATTTTTGAAAGGTCTGGGTCACAAAGATTGTTTCAACTAGAATTATATGATCAGCTGTTGGATATTGCTCCTGTTTACTAAAAAGAGTGTAAACAGATTTTGTGTTCCTGAACACACTGTGAACCAAACAGCAATACCATTTCTTTAGTCATTGTTCTAAGTCTTTTGGCAGCCTGCAACTTGCCAGGATGCTAACTCCCACTCATTTTTTTTTCCATAGTTGCTCTGCAAATGCTTTTCTAACCATACATATGATTCTCTCATAATCACATTTTGGAGTTTTTGCCTCCTTCAGTTTACCCACCCCCAAAGGAGCCCTTCTTCCACCCAGGGAATGATACCTGACCTCTTCAGCTCTAAAATAAAATATTCTTAGGCCACATAGCATAGATTCCAGACAACCCAAACACTTTTTCCTTCTGTGAGGGCTGCCAGTGATTCCCTTTTATTTCTCATAAAGGAACTTAAATTGTGCTGCTTAGGAGGTGAGAGGAATAGGTATGTTTTCTTGGGGGGATTGCTTTTCTCCAAAATGAACTGTAGCATTCACACCCATATGTTCCCTCTTTCAGCTCACACACTGCGTGTTTGGTTTGTGTCCTGTGCCAGTGAATCTTTGTTAACCCAGTAAGTTCATCTTTCACTAGATTAGCTATGTTCATAAAAAGAGAACAAGTTACACCAAGTGATATCATTTTATCATTAGCTAAGGAATACGGGAGAGTGGGGTTTGGTGGTTTTTGATGGGGTGGGGTGTTGGGTTTTTTAATGTTGGCACAGTCTCAATTTCTTTCAACATTAATATTTCAGACTTGTGATCCATCCAAACACAGTTCACACAGATGAAAAGATGAATCTTACCAAAAAGAGAAAGCATTGATTTTCAGGCAGCAAATGAATCTCTAATGTCCGTAGTACCTGCACTGTGATCTCTAGCAGATAAATTATTAATGCAAGTATATGAACATCATTTTGTTGTGATTAGATTTCACTTAAATTTTAATTTAAAAAAAGTCACAGGGGATTGAAGAAGCAGTCACATAAGATAAGCGAGTCAGTCAAAGTTTTATTTTTCATGTTTGTGTGCTGGGATTATCTGGAATCTTATCATTCATGCAGCAAATTACCAAGAACTACATTAAAAATGTGTATAGCCATTTTCATTTCTGAAAGATTCAAGACTATAAATAATTAAATGGGCGAGACATCTGTTATTTATGAGCTGAAATGACAGTTATAATTTAGTTCTTCGTTTAGCTGAGCCTGACGTATTGAGACTAAGTAAAAGAAAATATAGGAAATATTTTTAAATTACATCCACAGAGCTTAGACCTTCCAAGGGTGCAAATCAAACACTGGTGTTTGTTTTGTTTTCCTTCAAGGCCCATCAGAAAACACTCTTCATTCATGACCTAGTATTACATGTCCATGTGGATTCTGATGACAAGGTAGAGCAACCACAGTGGCTTCACCAAATAAATCAGCCATATTACTTCTTTGCAGACATTCTGAAGAGACAAATTGTTTATTTAGCACATGGATACCACTCTAGACATGTTGCTCAAACCACAGCACTATTATGAAGCAGATATTTCCCATACTTTTCCGATTCCTTTTCTCTCTACAGCTATACTCCTGCACTTCTCTAAAACATTACATTGACCCTTTTCAGTGAACGTGTGAAATTCATAGACTTACTTTCTCCCAGGGCAAGCAGGAACTTGGCTTATTAGCAGATAAAAGGGAACATATGCAATGATACACATACCAGTCCTGATGCAAGTTGTATTGTTGTGTATGGAAATATTCCTTGTGAGAAAATAAGGGACTCCAAAAACTGCGTAACAAGGTTTCCATAGAGCTGGCTGAGTCAAATAAAAATAAAAGGTGGCCATCTTCACCTTGCATGCTGAAATTTGTGCTTTGGTTTGGGGAGGAGAGGTTGGCTTTTTCTAAAACTATTGCTTTTCCCTCTCTCCCTTTTTTTTTTTTTTTTTTTTTTTTAAAAGAAAGTCTATGTACCATAAAATGATCCGTTAGGAACAGGCCTTTAAAGCTTCTCCCTCATCATTGATTGCTGAAACTACTTAACATCTCATATGTCTGCTAACTTTGAAATAAAAGGGATTGGGCCCAGATTACAGATTTACTCATCAAAGCACTTTTGCAGACTTCAGTAAACAAACAAAAAAAAGTGACTAGGATGTAAAACCAATTTTTTTAAAGTAAAAAAAAAAATTTTTTTGTGATCCCAGTTATTTGTATATATCGCAGCTTCAAAAAGCATATGGCCTTCAAAACCCAAGGACCCAGAAGTCAGAACTCCTAAACTGAAGAAAAGAGATGCAATTATTTGTATAAATCTATCATTACAACTAATTTCAGATCAAGTTTACCTTGGAATTGACTGTCCCCGTTCTCTATTTGAGAAAGCCAGATTCATAGCTTGAGGGCACCACAGGTGGGGGGGGGGGGCGGGGGCGGCGCGGCAATCCTCTAAGATAGAAGCTTTCCAATAGAGAAGAATGTCATAATTCTCAAACTGAGGAGAATCAGGTCTGGACTCCCAAGTGATCAGTCTGGGACAGAACTGCTTTCAGAGGTGATGGACATACACAGCTTTTACTGAAATCAACGGCAGCGATCATTAGTCTTTCTCTGAAAAACACTGCTGTGAGAGGAAGGGTTGGTGACGTGTTGAATCCAGTGATAAAGGTGGGTGGTGGGGAAAAAAAAAAAAAAAAAAGGAAAAAGGCCTAAGTCCAGAGACATGAGCTTTGTAATAACAAGCTATCTTTTATTAGATCAGTTATGAGAGGCAGACAGAAAAGGAAAGTATTCTAGCTGGTCTCATAAAAGACTTCATCTGTCCCTACGAACACTGCATTTCTTAAATCCTAGGCCATCACTGACACAACAACATTACTACCATGTCTAGAATCTGCAGTAACTTTCTTTTGATATCTTCTAGTTTCACAGAGAACCAACTATATATTCAAAATCTCAGGGTAGTATAACCCTCCCAACGTTACACAATTGTAATGTTTATTTTTGGTGAAGCATGGAAGAATACCAGTGTCTCAGGTTTTGTTTCTTCACCTACTGCAATACAAGGAAAAAGGCATTTCAAAAAACTGTATGTTTTACATCTCTTCTCTTAAATAAGAAAAGGTAACACAAAGTAATACTGACATTTCATTCCTGCAGAAGAAAGTAAAAGAGTCTTTCTCCTCATTTTATCTCATTTTTCATTGGTCATTGTCCATTTACATAGTAGGATAAAAATGGAAAGTATTGGTTTTTTCCACATACACACAGAAAAAAAAAAAAAGACAAAATGAGAAAAAAATGGAATCTATTCTTTTCTCACTGCTTGACTAAAAAAAAACTAAAAAAAACCCCCCAACTTTCCACATAATATGTAAACAGTTACCTTCCCCCCCCCCAGTACGTAGCAGTTGAGGTACTTATTAAAAGGGAATCTGGAAGAAGGCAGCAAGTGTTGAGGAGCATTCAGGCCAAAGACATCTGCTGTAGATGTCAAGAATATTGAAAAAAATTAGGGACATACTAGAGGACAAATGCAGGTGAAAGCTAGAGAAGTAACAGGGTGTCAGGAGAAAAATTAAACAGTACTAATCACACCAATGAAATTAAAAGCTTGTAGATAAGCACTGCTGAGATGCCCACCCCACGAGTATAATCATTTGTAGCCACAGAAATAAGTTTCCAAAGTTGCAGTCTCATGTAAACTTGGTCATATACAGCCTAGAACTTTACAAAGGTGCACGAGCTCATTTCAAATCCATCACTTTAGGGGTTTTGTCAGAGGAAACTAGTATATGTCCTGAAAACAGCTAATAAAAGATAAGAACATGAGCAGGACTGCACAAAATAGACTGTTACAAGGTAGTATTTTAGAGCATCTGGAAATCAGATGTCAACTGGATGGCTTTGAGAGGAGAGAGAAACACCTGCTCCAGTCCCAGCATGTGGGAGCTATTTCAGCAGTGGAGCTGTGGACTGCCTATCTACAGAAATATACTGCATCTGGAAAACACTTTCTGTTTAGCTCTACTTGAAATGCAGATTCATTTGAAGGTCATAGATCATTAAAGCATATTTTTAAATGTATTAATGAAGTACAATTTTATTTCTGTGAGTCAAATTTCATTAGGGAACTCTAAAAGGTGTATAGAGCAGAAATTACATATGAAACTACCAACAGCATTGCTTCTCATAGCCTCGAAGCAAAAGAAGAAACACATGCAAACACTCTGAGCCAACAGAAGTAATTATTATTTATATGAGCTGAAGCTCAAAGCCTAGCAGTGAGAAGGTATTAGCTCTCTTTTAAAGAAAAAGGAGGCCAACTCTATGCATTTGTTTTCTGGACGTGGCTCAGTGCTTGTCTGTAACAGGCAGAGAAACATTTGACAGGCTGATGGACACATTAAGAAAGTTTGCCTTCCCAGTCAACAACCCAGTGGCCTGTGGTTCACTCAGGGCTGCAGCAGCAGTGACGGGGGAAAAATCCTGCTACCTCAAGACTCACAGCTATGAATCTGCACATGGTTGATACCGACTGCTTTTGCCACTTGGCAGATTTCTTCAGCAAGTCTTGGGGAAAAGCACTGCTGGCACTGATTAAAGGACAGATAGGCAATATTTGCTGTCACTTAACAGCCCAAGGACAGCAACTGATTAAAATAGTTTTGATACTGAGTCTAGGGCACTGAAAATTGAAGATAAGACCATGGTCAGATGAGTAAAAAAATTTTGCCATCACAGAAGATAGGGACTGACCATGACATAAAGCAAAGAAAAAGGCAGACAGGTGCTGAAATGGGGAAATATCTGCTCTGTAAACAGGTTTAGCATTCAGTATCTGAAGAAGGTGCTCTCAGCTTATTACTGTACTGAACAAGGTGCATGTCATACGTTGCAGAGATTCACAAAGGTTCCTTCCCTCGTTTGACTACCATGCTATTCTTGCAGCAGAGGGTTTGGGCATTATAGAAAACATTGCCAGATTTAAAAACAGGTGTATTTTTTTTAAATAGGTACACAGTATATATTAAAAACATCAAAAAATGTTGAAGATGAATGAAAAATGCAAACCCACTCCCTCACCAAAAAAAAAAATCTATACTAATTTAAATAACATTAATTTTAAAGCAGGTAAGTGGAATACTCCACTACTGTCATCAACAGTGATATCAGATTAAAAATGAAGGGAGGGTATGTTAAAAATCATAAAGTTAATCAACCCTTCACTTGTATTCTTCTCAATGTATGACTGAAAGAGCTTAACACTAGTGTGATAGATCAGACCTTTGCAAAGTCCAAGGATTATGAATTCTGTAGCTATATTATGGTTAAAATAACTCCAACAAACCACAGAATACTTATTTTCTCCACATTAGTGCTACAAAAAGAGTTGATCAAAATTTGCCATTTCTGCTTCCCCACCAAAAGAAGTCAGAACTGAAAAATTTCCCAAACTAGAGTAAATCTGGAAAATAAATTCCACTTCAGAAATAAACTCAAAGTTTAATAAGAAACATAGCCTTTTCTGAAAAATAGTTGTCTCAAAATTTTAGAATATTATGAGCTAACACAAAGCTTTTGAAGAGAGCTTTGTCTCTAGTTCATGAAGTGCTCAGTTTCTATTTTTCCATCAAGTGTCAAACTATCAGATTTTGTCATTACAAATACAAATGTGAGATCTTAATTTTAATTATAGGATGTTTCAGTGAGTGCTAAACTGTGGCTATCAATAAGAATTAAAAAAAAAATTAAAAATACACCAGCTTGTCTGTTTCTCTGTCAAAAAATGTCAGTAACAGGACATAGTGTATCCCAGTACAGTATAATAAGGTGTGTCTTCTCCTGTGCCAATATTACTGACTTAATAGGATACCACAAAAAAATAGGGTGACATAAATATTTTCAAAAAAATATTGGAACAAAATTTAGTTTTTAAATGAAAGTATTGAAGGGAGAGGGAATTAAGAGATGTTTCTTTGAAGCAGATGTGATTTCATGACAAAAAAAAAACCATTTAATTGGCAATGGAATACTGCTTCAAATGAAATTCAAACAACATAAGTGCTTTTTTGTGTCCACTGATAAAATATCCGCAAGATTTAAAATAATAGATACAGTCTCTTGGATAAACAGCTGGATGCTTTTCTAATCCACCCATACAATAGAAAGAACAAATCATTTGCCATCCTATAACAATGCTTCTAAAATGTGGGAAAAACAAGCTGATAGGATTTTAGGTTAGTTTAGTTTTTAATTATTATGATAGGAAGAAAGAAAATCCAACTCTAAGCTTTGAAAGGATGAACAGCTCTGCATGTGCAGATTATGTTTCACCACAGCTTAAGTACATATGTAACTATTTTCAAGCTATTATGTGCAAAACAAAAGTAATGGAAATTTTGTATTCTCCTCCCACTTGCATAATAGCTGACTGCATTTAATTGAAACCTTCCTCAAAACTTTTGAGCTGAGACTAATGATGGCAGTTTTGAGACAGCAGAATTTTTCAAAAATATAGTTGGTGGGGATAAAAAGAGAGCTATAATGAAAGTCTGTTTGCAACATTAACTAGAGTGTTTACTGGTGCAGAAATACCAGAAATTATCAACATACATCTTTGCTCAGGTAGGCTGCAGATAAAACTTGTATGGCAAAAAGAGAAATTCTTCACTAGATTTCCACAAATACAAGGTATTTTATCCCAAAAGCTTAGTGTGAAAGAGAAAAAAACATTAACTTTGATTTCTACAAGCCACTTGGCCTGAGTTCCCCGAAGCAGAGAAAACTGCTTGTCGATGTACAACAAAAAGTCAAGGGCAAATCTTGAACAAATAAGAACTATGTTAGCATTTCTCATGTGAGTTGTCCCAGTCATTGTTCAGACATGAAATAAAGGTTTTGTTGATCACAGTAACAAGCAGTGATACTTCAGTATAGTGTACCAGAAACAAAAATTTCTGTATCACTGATCAGTTTATACAGATATTTACAGACACATCTGGGAAAAAAATAGATATTTGATGTAAACAAGACCTATCTCTGAAATAGTTCACTAATATCTAAGCTAAGGTAAAAGGTACTGAAATTTAAGAAATTGTAACATGTCCCAGTGCATATAAATTTACTGTTTATAGGAGATCAAGGGCTAGATGCAGTAAAAGACGTAAGCTCAGAAGCCAGATTTTGACTTAGTATATAACCCTATAATAGCCTAACAGCCTTCCTGTTTTACTTATTATCTTCTACGCCAATGTCAGGACGCATGGGACACCCAGATGCTTGCCTCCTGCCTAGAATCCTTCTGAAACACAGAAATTAAGCATCCCTCTGCCTTAGGAAGCCACCAAATGAGCAAATTTTAAAAGTTAGGGCTCTGTTTCTATGAAGGTTTCATGATGTATTTTTTGACAGAAGCATAATCTGAGTGTACATGTTATCTAGCTCTACATATAGCACAGGCTAATACTTGCAAACTTAAATGTTGCATTCCTGGGTGGGTTCTCAAATAGACCCAAGAAAGCCAGATCATGAGCTCTGTTGCCTGCTGTAAAAGACAAAGTGAACAGACAGAAGAGGATCAGCAACTTTAACACAAAACCAGTCCTAGCCAGCATGCTGCAGGGAATGATGTGGGTCTCAGAAACATCAAAAATGGCACCAAAGGAAAACAGGCATTTTGCTCACTTTCCCTACACACAGCTCCTTACACTGATTCTGTTCCATCTTAAATAACAGTCTTCCTAACTTTGAACATCTAAAGCATAAATAGGTGAATAAAAATGAATAAATATACCCAGGCTTTCCTTCGGTATTTAAGAAAAAACAAAACAACAACAACAAAAAAACCCCAACAACAACAACCAAAAACCCAACCAAAAAACCATCCCCTAACAACCCCAACCAACTGTTTCATTGTCTACAAATAAACCACACAGAGAAATATCTGTCATTGTCAAGCTCCTTCCCTTGGATTTCTTGCACTGAGAATCCAATTTAGAGGTTTATTTCAGTAGTGCAATGATGCTCATTCACCTATTAAGTTAATCAGTGGCATTTGTTCCCTCTGGATATGTTTCTGAAAAATTTTAATCCAACCTTTCTTTTCAGGATGGTAGTCAAGACTGGAGGCAAAACAAAATTAACTCTGATTGTACCAAGTTACCAAGTTGCCTGACTCAGCACTACAGATACTAAAAATTCAGCTGTGGAAAGGTACAAAGTACTCACAAATACCTGACAAGGCCTGCTTTTCTTCCTTGCCAAGCTGAGTCTCTGAGAAATTTCTTAATGGACTTGTAGCAGTGAGGAACAGGAAGCTAAGGATACATTTGTATGGGATGGACAGCCAGTCTTGAGCTGATCCAAGCAGTACTTCTACATAGCATAGTGCAGTACCACTCTGCAAGAGAACATTAGTGCACTACTGCACTCAAGCTAACAGGTCCTGCTGAGCTCCGCAAGCTTGCATCACCTGCACAACTTCCCACTGCAAAAGGAGCCTGCTTGACATAGTTCAGGATATCTGTCTAGCTTAGTTAAAGAGTATAAAAAAGCCAGTCAAAATTGTTGGCCCTTGGCATAATGGGATACAGTAAAATACTGCACCATCCAGAATTTCTATCACAATACCTCCTTCTACTTTTAGGCACACCTGACCACACAGGGCTTAGCTTGGTTCCTTAGATGTATCCTCAGAACAGTGCAGAGAAAACTGTAACTGCAGTAGCCTGCCATAGCTATACAGTGGACACATTGATTATACGCAGCTGGCAACAGACTGGTTTATGTCATTTAGGGGAAGAGCACCTACAATGTCAACCTGTAATTCTATCTAGATAGCAAACTCTTTAAAGCTGATCAGTTGAGTTTTGCTTTGTGTTTATATAAAATTTCACACATTGGATCCCTGATAGTCATTTAAGCCTTGCAGTGCTACTGTAATAAGGACCAGTAATAACAGTTAAAGACACATCAGCTTTAAAAAAGTTTTTAAACAAATGCTGTCTTGAGGACGTTTAACTTTTCCTACCTTTCATGAAAAAAGAAGAAAAAAAAACCAACCTAAGACTGTTGATCGCATGTCTTGTGACTAACAAAGAAAGAGGAGTGGAAAGGATGTGTGTGTGCTACAATTCTTTAAAAAAACCCAAAGTCATAGATTTGATCCAGGTCATAAACCTGCCTAGGCAGAGATGGGGATATAGTGCCCTCTGATAACTCCAAGGAATAGCTTCCCACATTTAAAAATCTTCCAGTAACACAGATATGTATCACAACTGAGTTTCCAGAGCAGTATTCCCCTACAGGTCTATGTGGCTATGACATGTGAAAAGAAACAGCAAAGTGTTTCCACAGAGAGGCCAAACTCCGTGCTGCATAGGTCAGCCTGCTCTAGTCCCAAGATCCATGACCTTACACAGCTTCTGTGGTATGCAAGGCTGCAAATCATTACAGCTTAATAGAGCTCTAACAGAAGGACCAGCTCTCTGCTTTGCTCAATGCATCTCTGGAGAGAGTGAACTGACATCCAATAGAAAGGTAATCGATACATACCTGACAAAAGTGATGTACATAAATTATAGATGAAGGATCATTTAAATACATTCAAACAGCACAGTTAGCCCTTCAGATGCACTTGAAATGTAGATCTTGTTATATGAAAACTGGTTTTGTGTTACATAATTGTATGGGGAACATTTTTCAGCAGTAGCAGGTCATGTTACAAACTCTGGTGCAGGCAAAAGACCAGCTGCTTCAGAGAGACAATACCATCAGACTAAGAACACAGTAAACTGCTAGGTATTTCCCGCATTCCCAAGGTCCAGCTCCTTTATGTTAACTGTAATTTACCTTAGGGTATTGATTGCCTTCAAAGTGCTTCTTGCTTAGTGATTCTACCCCATTCATCGCCTGCTTCTTACTTCCACATTTCTGCTTTTTTGATGCTTTGGTTGTCCTTCAGGCCAAGGAGTGCTGAAGGCACCACTAACATTATTATTCAGCTGTTGGCCATCCCTTTGCTCAAGGACCTGAGCTAAATAAAGGAACACATTATCTTTTTCATCTTGCTTACACCACATTTGCACCAGAGTAATTCCTCCTGGAGCAGTTCCTCAGCCAGGTTTCCTGTCTTCAGCAGCACTATACTGATTTACACTAGTTAAGCATCCAGTCTGTGAACACAGGCTATATGCTACATAAGCACAAGAGAAAAAGCAAGGTCACAGGAAACCTGTTCTTTCTGTGGTGCCAGTGAGAAATGATCTGAAGCACTGACATAACTAGTCCATGCATTTGTCATGAGCAAACTTCTTGGTTTTCATCTTCTTTATTCATCTCACACATTTTTCCCTCCACTTATCACCTGTTTCTCCTCTATCTTTAAGCACTAATTGAGGAACGGGAGAAAGAGCAATCCAATTCAATTCAGAGATATTCGCCCCTCAGCTGAACAAGGAGTGGGCACCTTCAAAAATAGAAAACTATAGAAGTTTATTTTGCAATAAGGTCAGGGAGTAAGTTATTACTCCAGAGACAATTCTACCTAAATCACAATAGCCGGCTACTTCAAAGATACATTAGATTAGTCTATATTTATCTTGTCATATGAAAGGTGTGGATAATTTTGCATGGTAATTAGTGCATTAGACTACTGATTAGATCTAATTTGCTCGCTAACCAAAAGTGTTAGGTCAGTGATGGAAACACCAAAAAAAAAAAACCACCCCAGTTTCTCTTATGTTAAACTTATCTGAAATTTCCTTCCTTCTATCCCATGTATAATATACTCACAGCTTCTGAGCCTAGTAAGAAGAAACTGCAGAAACAGACTATGTGCAGAGGTAATCCAGCACACACAAGAAGAGAAAACTTGAAAGAGTAACTGATACAGAAAGCAAACGCATTTTTATCACTGAGATCATGCCTAGGTTTTCTCCTCATTAACTTAATTCTTTTCTTGAGGAATACAACTTGATAGCCTGTCCCTAACATAGCTCTTACAGTCAAAATTACTTTGTTCATACTTTAATACCTCCCAGCTTTTAACATCTATTCAGCTATATGCAAGAGTGAAATATCCCATTAAAATTTTGACCAAGCAATTCTATTGAAAAACTTACCTTTCCCTTACTGTAAAATCTTTGTCTAGTTTGAATTTAAGCTAAGAAAAGTTGCTCTGCTCACAGCAGCAACAAAAGCCCACAAGCACCAGACTCAGTTTGGTTCCAAGAGTTTTACCCTATACAAGATGGCAAAAAGCAGCTACAAATATGCTCAACCCTGAGCTGTAGCATAGGGGAAATCCCTGGCTGGCATAGAGCTAATTCTACAGCCAGCACATGTAATAACCTGGTAGATACCCAGAGCTCAGTTTCTGCAACAACCAAATGCCTGAGCGCAAGTGCAATTAGTGCAAGAGAATGGACTAATAGACTGCTAAACAGCATGTAGCCTGCCTTGAGCTCTGTGCTGCCACATAGCTGTAATCCAAGACAATTCAGGTAAATTAATACAAGTTGCAGTCACCACAGCTGTACATATACCAAAATAGATTATTTTGATTCCAAGTCCCCACAAATGCATAAAATCAGACCAGAAGCTGTTTATTATAGATCCAGATTAGCACATGGCATAAGCCCTTTCCAGCCCGTATGCAGTCCTGCCTACAATCACTTAGCACACAAGAGCAGTGGATGAGGTCTGAATAAAACAACATGGACTTCACGAGGTCCTCTAGCCTGGCATGACCCTACTGCTTTCATCCAGGCCATGCCATTCCCCAGAGGGAGCAGGGGAGTGTATGTTCTAGCCAAGGACAGTCCACAAAATGCCTTCTCTTATGGTCAACTGCCAGCCTAGGGTGCCGGTGTGGCAGCCCCTTCTGTACAGCCACATTGGCCACAGGCATCATTCACATTTCCCCATTCTGCAGCCCTCCCCTTCACTTTCCTACTGGAAGAGCAGGAACGAGAGATTAGTAGAGGGGAAAACTGTTGCTGGGATTGTTTACCGAATTACTATATGAGGTGCATTTTTAAAAGGAGGTGCCTGTGGGTGCATTTCGCTGCTGCAGTATGTGAAATCAGTTACATAACAGTTACTCAAATTGAAGGGAAGGCACAAAGCATTAATAAAGCACATTGAAGTTCACTTGAATTGAGGTGATAGGATTGCGCTGCCAATTGGCAGGCAGACAGTCTGGCAATGTCAGAGATCTTTGTGCCTCCTGATAAGAGAGACAGCAAGGGCTAAACGTAACCTCTCTGGAGTGCTATCTGATGTGACTGGTGGACATTTGGTTAAGTGTTCATTATGTCTTTTTAGCCAAGACTTCTAAATGCACATGCCAAGTACTGTAATTCACAGCAGATCAAGGTGGAAAAGCACATCTCTCCATGTATTAAACAGCAAAATAGCCTAAGAATATTCTAGGTCAAACTACAATACAGATTCAGATGTACAGATGAAGTACACGAAATATGACATCACATACAGATGCTAACTAGAATAAAACTGCCAGAGTTTAATTGGTCAACAGTCAGTACGACTCTAGGCAGAAATATCTGCAAATTGTACTATATTGTGCAAGAAATAAAAGCAACAAAACCAAACATATAAAAGCAGACTTGCAAAATGAAAGCACAGCAGCATTCCCAGCCACAAATGTAAATCCTGATATAGTAATTTATTAGTAACACTAAAGAAATTAACTAAATCATAATAATTGTAATAACAGCAGTTATGACAACGTACTAGAAGTTCAGAGGAAACAAGCTAATGCCTGACAAAGAATATCAAAACCTTACCATGACCTTCACTCCCATAGCATGCTAGGGTAAGAAAACGACAATGCAATCACACCTTTACACACAACCCGTTCCTGTCATGCGTGCCACCATATTCAGTACAGCCAGAGGAAGCAGGATTTTATTCTAGGTTTAGGGAAGCTGTGCTGTAATGGAAAAGAGGGAGAGAGAATGTGAGATCAAATTATGAGCTCAGCAAGCCCTGGCAGGAGTAACCGGGCTTAAATAAAAGCTTAGAGGTCAGAGAAGAAAAGAGAAGGAGTTCAGATAGACAGGCCCATCTATCTTTTTTGAGTATTACCAAGGCATTCAGGCCACTTCCACTTCCTGGCAACGCCTACCAAATATTTAAGGCAGCACCAAGCATGCTAAAAAGTGCTGAATGCACATAGCATCTCCCCTTTACTTGCTTCCTTTCCTCCTGTTTTTTTCCCAGAATGACTCTATTTCACTCTTTTCTCCTTTTGTTTCACTTTCTCTTTCAATTTACAGTGGTGCAGTCTGGTCCTAAAGGGAACTGCCTTGCCAAAGATGCATTTAGTCCAAGCTTGACTGTGCGTGAGTCTACCCTCTTGCTGAGCAGGCTGAGTGAAATCATCAAGAAAACTCACTGCACAAAGGAAGAGTCTCACTGGTAAACCCAGTTTCAAGTCAATCAAAAGTATTCATGAATGGAGCAAATATTTTTGACCAAAGGAGGAAAAAAAAAAATTCTGCATGGCCTATGAATGAAAATACTATGTCAAATATTTAAATTGATACAGAATTTTAAGCAGGGTTCCAAAGGTTAATTAAATGAAACAAAACATTGTTGACTGAAGCAATTTTGTATCTTTCATTTTTATTTGTCCACTAACAAAAACTCTACTTTTCAAAAGTGAGCATTGCAAACGAACATTGCAGCACAGAACACAGAACCCAAAAAGCTGCACAACTTTTTTTATTGATAATATGAACTGCCCACACATTGAGGATGATATTATCATTAGAATTCAGTCAGCTGGTTCACTACATAAAATAATAGAATTCTTTCTGAAATAAGTTGGTAAATACTACCAAGAATCCAAAGAGAAAGGGATTTTGCTATTGTACACATCCTCCAGCTGACCTTTAGATGTTGCTGGTCTGGTGCTACACTAAAATAAATTCTTGTGTTTTCCCATCTTTTCCTCACCTTATTACAAGTTTGATTTACATATCATTTCTAGATAAATATGGGTTGTATTGTTGAGACTAATAACCAATATTTCCTACAATTACCTCAGTAACACCTATCTAGACATGTTACTTTAATGGTTGAAGATCTGGGTCTGGCCAACAGAATCTACAAGCTAGTATCTAACTACTTCCAGTGAAAATAAATGCAGCCCAACCAACTACATGCCTCTACTTACACCAGCACTCCCAGGTCCTTCTCAGCAGTGCTACTTTCCAGCAGGTCAACCCCCAACCTGTACCGGTGCGTGGGGTTTTTCCTCCCCAGGTGCAGGACCTTACACTTGCTCTTATTGAATTTCATTCGGTTCCCCTCAGCCCAGCTCTCCAGCCTGTCCAGGTCTCGCTGGATGGCAGCGCAGCCTTCTGGCATACCGGCCACTCCTCCAAGTTTGGTATCGTCGCTAAACTTGCTGAGGGTACACTCTATCCCTTCATCCAGGTCATTGATAAATATATTGAATAGGACTGGACCCAGTACAGACCCCTGGGGAACACCGCCAGTTACGGGCCTGCAACCAGACTCGGCACCGTTGATCACAACCCTCTGAGCTCTGCCATTCAGCCAGTCCTCGATCCACCTCACAGTCCTCTCGTCTAACTCGCACTTCCTAAGCTTGTCTGTGAGGATGTTATGGGAGACAGTGTCGAAGGCCTTGCTGAAGTCAAGGTAAACAACATCCACTGCTCTCCCTTCATCCACCCAGCCAATCACACCATCACAGAAGGCTATCAGGTTGGTCAAGCAACCACGCTGAGATACATGGTTTAGCCAAGGCATCCTGCTGCTGCCTTATCGGCATTGCTGACAGCTCTGCAAAGGAGTAAACGGTCAACCTCATTGCTGCTGAGTTAGGATCACTGTGAACTACACAAATCAGCAGAGACACTTGGCTAGTAGATGCTCTTGCATTTTTGCTCATAAGACTACCAAGAAAGGAAAGCGGAGAAACACTTTACCTCAACATCCTTAGAGTGCTAAAACAAAAGCACTTAAAAATTCAGACAGCTTTCAGCAAATAATCTTACATTTTCAAATACCACTGTAGATGTCACAGTGAGGAACTCACCAATGTAAAACACACTGACTGTTTGTCAACCCATTTGCTAACCACTGAACCAAACCAGCTCATCATGAAATATTCATAATAAAGCAAGAAATCATGCAGGGTGGCCCATTTTTAGGTTTTGCAATAAGCTTGGAACTTGGGTCATGGTAGGCTAAATCTTCTTATGCTCCAGGTCTGTAGTGAAATGAACCACAGCAGAATTACAGCTTTATAGTACCATCACAAGCAAGACGCCATTTCATATGATTTCAGTGGAGCACAGGTAAAGAGCTGAAGTTCTGAGTTTCACTCAACTCTGGTGATAGAGGTAGACGTGTGAGCAAGTAAAATCAATTAAACTAAGTGTTGTTAAAGCAAATCTCTGCTCATTACTGTGGCATCCAGGCTTTAAAAGAAAAAAAAAAAAAAAAAAAAAAAAAAAAAAAAAAAAAAAAAAAAAAAAAAAAAAAAAAAAACAACCCCACCACACACTTGCGCTCTAAAAAGCAAGCACATAACTTCAAATACATCTAAATCACTGAGAAAGCCACTCCATCCCAAACTACACTTCTAAGGAAAAAAGCCTTCGTAAACACTGCTCAAACATTTTAGAAAAACTCCTGAAACTTGCTAATAAAGAGTTAAATTCACAATATTCAATGATGCATCATCTTCTTTGAGAAAGGAACAGACAAAGAGTACTTCCCCAAATTAAAAAGCTGCCTAAGCATACATAGACATCTCGGTCTTTGTACCATCCAAAGTTTCATCATCTTGCAGATACTAACAGTCTAATCTTCCACCTTCTGAAAATCAGGATTATTGTTGAAGTCTCACACTATAGTTTGTTTTGTGTGTAGCAAATGCCAACTTACTAGGGAAATTATTATCCAGGAAAATATTTCTGAGACACTGAGAAGCATGATCTGCTAAGTATATTCTGAGAATACATCTTGAGATAAGCCTCAAAAGGCCCAAATGATGGAATGCCACTAGGCTCAGAAGTTAGGCACCAGACTGCTTTGCTTTATCAAGAACACTGAACCAAAAACATGACCAAAGGTGCCTAAGAAACATTACTGAGAAAAATTGCATTCCTCTAGACTTCTGGCAGGCTGTTCCAAGCTTGAGAAGCAAATGAGTTTTTTAAGGACTGCAATATTTGACAGGGCTCCTAAATCCTTTTATGTATCCAGCTTTTTATCTTATTTTGCTCAGTCCCTGTTCCCAATACCATTTGGTTATGGAAGTTATCAGTCTGTCCTTCCACAGAGATCCAATACCTGCTCAGTGCTACTACACTCAGTGTCAGCTAAAGCAGGCTATATCCCTGCAAAGGCTTAGAATTATAACTCTCCTTTTCTATACATCATTGATTCTACTAACAGAGCTGCAGTAATTTCTTACTGCAATAAATTAAATTTTCAATTCTTGCTCTGTGAGTTAAAGAATTACCTAAACAATTGTTATATGCAAATTCCCTGTAGAAGGGAGGCAGCGGGATATATTGCCATCTCATATGAACAACCAAGTTCATCTCTTATAAACAAGAGCCTTACTGTAGAGCTACAGTACCCCCCCCTCCCCCAGACCCTAAAAGCAAAACACCTGCCATATTCATAAATCCCAGATAGCCTGTGAAGTCCCAAGAGCTACTCTGAAATGAGTTTCCATCTTCACAGGAACTACATTATTCAAAGGACCTTGCTCTTCTAATTTGTCATTGTAATGTGTTCTTCAATTCCTTGCACTGACATTGTGTAATTTGACAGTGTTACATGAATTGGTCTCTGAGGACAAGTTATCCAGTAATATTCCCAGTGCCATTATTTTCACTGCTGAACATGGCCACTTTCACAAGAAGGACAGAGGATGCAGTTATTGCAGAATAATTATTTCCATATTGGTTAATTTTGTTACAGAGAGTAAAAGTGGCCTCACTAAAGCTTAAACAACCTCGACCACCCTCTCTCTCTCTCTTAAAACAAAGCTGAAACTGCTGAGACAGCAGTGATCAAAATTTATCATGTTCTGCAACAAAATGTTCTATTGCTTAAAAGTCTTTGGAGATGACACTACTCTTTTTCATAAAACAGCACCTAAAAGGCTTTGTACAGTAGTTCCACAGACTAAAATACATACTTCAAACGATGCATTCCCAACAAATCACTAACCATCAGCAGCACTCAGCACGTGGCTGAAATGCTTTACTGAGCAAGGGGCAAGGAAGAGAACAGATTTGGGGCCGGTAAAGGAAGAACAGTGATGACAAAACATATATAGTAAGTTTGTCACATCAAGGGATTTGCTTTTTATCCAGAGCATCCTGTACTCTTCATTCACACTTCTCTTCAAATAACACACTGTTCTAACAAAGAGTACTCTCTCTTTTTTTTTTTAACAGCTGTTATCCATAGATTACTCTGATAATGACTAGACAAACAATGTTATCACACATATGTCCCTTAAAGCATATTTTAACATAGTTTAATTAAGAATTAAGGAACAGCTATCACTGCAATCAGTGAAAAGTGCAACTCATTAGAGCAGACTATTATGGATGTGGAAAAAAAACCCCTATAAAACAGGCACTTAGCTATTTGATTATGTTTAAAAAATACCAAAACAAAGATTGTATAAAAATTACTGGTAACAAATTTGGCAGAAAGTTATACTGACGTTTCAAAAGAACATCAGTCGGAGCAAATAAGTATGTCTTCTAAGCAAAGTAATAGGAATTTTCAGCTTTGCATATAGCTTTGCTAAACTAGGGATTGCGAAGTTATAGCTCAGTTCCCAATAATTCAGTATACTTCTCCCTCTGCTGGAAAATCCATCCTACTACAAAATCCAAAAATGCATAAAGATGAAGTATGATTATAACATACTTCTCTGACTCCTCCTGCTGGGATAGGTCAAGACTTTAACCTAAACACAGCTCAGTGCTTTTATAATGAATGCTGCATTGCCTCAATAGTTTATTAAATTTCACTTTGGGTAGGGGCTTCATTTTTGTGAGTGACTTGCAATCTGAAGTCAGGGCATTATAACAGTTACTAGTTAAACTCTTAGTTGATGATAACTTTAAAAATGATCATGCTTGAATTTTCATCGTTAACGCACACATTGTCTCCTTCCAGGCACTTTTTTCAGAAAGGAGGGAAGGAATTCTGTATTTGAACAAAATTCTAGAAGCCCATTTTTTCTCAAAGTGGGCAAAAAATGAGTCAGTATGCAATTACTTTATAAGAACTTCCACACAGAGATACATACAAGATAAACTAATTTTAGCTTCTAGAGATGCTGAAATTTATGCTTAGGTGCAAACTGATGGTTGGAACCAGTGACAGCGTAGGAAGAAACCAAGCTAATTTGGAAAAAACTGTCCACTAAGATGAAGAACTGGTGGAATTAGTTACTCTGTAGGAATATTTCACAACTAGCATAACTCATCCCACTGTTTAACATTGCAAAGAGGTTTCCCTAACGTATTGGAGTATGAAGGTTCTGGGGTAAGCATGTGCAAGCAAACCTCTATACAGAGGAAACATATATGCAGACATAAATTTTCAGAGACACATCCATGCTGCTGGAAGTATCTGCTGCCAAAATACAACTGACAGACAGCGATGAATTCGGGTTGGATACCTATCCAGATTCAAACCACTCCAATGTTTCCAAGAACCAATTACCAAAATTCCACTCAAGTTGTCAGAAGAACAATCAGAAAAGGAACAAACAAAAAGCAATTTCTTAAATGTGGCATTTATTTTGTTTAATAGCTACATCATACACGTTAGGGTGACAGTCTTCAACTTAGTTATCTAAATTGCATCGTGATTGAACCCATTTTCTGAAAAGAACAAACTGTAATGAGTTTTGCAAAACAGTAGCCTACTTGCAAGTCAAAAAAATAAGATCTTATTAAAGGGAAAAGTAGGACCCCATGAAATCCTGAGAATTGCTTTCAATCAGCAAGGCCTGACTCAGACACCCTCCTGTGTTGTGTCTCCTCTTGTGAAAAAAATTATTATCCTTCCAGCTCTACAGTATTTTAAATTCTTTGGTTTGCACCCATCTGTTGCTGGTATGCAGCCAGCTGAGATAAAGGGCACCATCTGTCAGGTTTGTTGCTGGGAGGTTAAAAGGGCAGAAGGACCTTGCTACAACTCTTTTGTTCCTATGGCCCTAAGAGACAAACACCTCCAAGTATAATGCAAAAATTTTCATCTTTCTCTAGTCTCAATATTGTCTACTTTTCACAAAAAAAAGCCGGACACAAATTCGAACTGGATCAACACAACTCTTGTGACAACCCCAAGTTTCTGGCCTGGGGATAAACCTGAGAAGCTTACCCAAATCAAGTGCATTTGGATGGTCAGATGTAAAATTGTCTCATGTCTGGTGACATCAAAACTAGCTCATCCTTTATCAGAATTAGAACACAAAAGGATTTTGCACAGTTGTCCATTTAGGATAAGGTTTCATCTATAGGCATTATTATTGTAATGGAACCATTTATAATGCCAACAAAACTGTCATACTTTGGGAGTCCAAATCTTTTTGTGTCCCCCAACCATTATTCA
>WAAD01010059.1:646280-715918 GCA_013389945.1 Fregata magnificens | reverse complement strand
TCCTCTCCCTCTGAGGAAGAGGAGGAACCCTCCCGATGAGTTCTTCCTCGGGGGGAAGCGGGGAATTCTTCCTCTCCCTCCTCCTGTTCTCGTGATGGCCCTGCTTTAGTCTAGTCTGCCTCCTTGCTGGTGGGACAGTATGCTTCTTCCTCCTGTTCCCTCTTAGGAGAAGCTTCTTCATCCCTTACTAAATGAGCTGACTTTTGCTTCCAAGATTTCTCCTTGTGTGACTGATACCGGCACGGGTTGGTTCTCTGGTTCAGCTGCAGTGCCTGTCGCTGGGGTTGCAGTGGCCACAGTGCCTGTCATCAGGGTTGGGGTAGCCACAGTGCCCGTCACCGGGGTTGGAGTAGCCACAGTATTCTTAAATAGTTGTTTAACCCTAAGCAAGACCTGACACACATTCAGGAGACATGCTAGTTTGAACATCCCAAGGATATTCAAAATTCTCAAGAGCTGTTGTATTTAGCCTGGAGGAGAAGGGGAAGATGGAGGAAGGTGTCTCCCCCATAGGCTGGCTCTCCAAGGAGAAAAAATAAGTGTAATTATTAATAATTTCTGATAGATGGCTTCCGAAGTGCAGAGGTGACGGCAATGCTGAGTACAAATACCAGATTGATCTCACGACCAATAATTTTAACATACCATAAGCCAATGTTACACAGTACAGTAAAGTGATAACCTTNCCAGCCGCTCGCTCACCCTCCCCACCCTGGTGGGATGGGGGAGAGAATTGGAAAAAAAAAAGTAGAACCTGTGGGTTGAGATAAAGACAGTTTAATAGGACAGCAAAGGAAGAGAAAATAATAATAATAATAATGATAAAAGAATATACAAAATAAGTGATGCACAATGCAATTGCTCACCACCTGCTGACCAACGCCCAGCCTGGCCCCGAGCAGCGATTGCTGCCCCCCGGCCAACTCCCCCGGTTTATATGCTGAGCATGACGTCATATGGCATGGAATATCCCTTTGGCCCGTCGGGGTCAGCTGTCCCGGCTGTGCCCCCTCCCACGGGCAGAGCATGGGAAGCTGAAAAGTCCTTGACTAGTGTAAGCACTACTAAGCAACAACTAAAACGGCAGTGTGTTATTAACATTATTCTCATACTAAATCCAAAACACAGCACTATAGCAGCTACTAGGAAGAAAATTAACTCTATCCCAGCTGAAACCAAGACAAGGAGTGTTAAGGATTACACCGTGGCCTTGCTGAGTCAATGGTGAAACTCCCTTTTGCTTTCCTGGTATCAGGGTTTCACCCTATTAAAAGAGCTACTAAATTTAGTGTTTTGTGGGCTTGGTCCTGCTGCAACAGTGGGGACTGGCCAGGCCAGAGCACGGACCACTGATGCCTTTGCAAGAAGGCAGGGAGCATGCTGCTAACCCAATTACATTGGGGTGAGAAGCTCGGGGGTGCCGAGGCCAAATTGTTCACGCCACACGCGGCAAAGTGCCGCAGCCACCTTCCTCTGCAGCACGGCCGAGCAGGAGCTTGGCGTTATGTCAGAGCACACACAATCAGCCAAGAGAAGTGCGTGCAATTAGCAGGGTGCTGCTGGGTCGTTCTGGTTGAGCTCTTTAACAACTGCAGCAAAGCCCTCTGTCAAGCCAGCAAGGTTAAGCCCAGTGAAAAAAGGATGTTCACCTGGCACGTAGGAAAAGTCACAACAAACCAGAAAATGCTGTTGAAGAAAACTGGGTAGTGGTGATGCAATGGGCTACGCCACACCAGCGATGGGCAAAAACAGGGCTGTGGGAAGGAGGCAGAGTCCAGGCTCTGCACGCTGCGCTCTCGGATGCCACCCGTGTCTCTGAACCTCTTCTTTGCTATCAGCTTCTCCAAGTAGCAGCAAAGAGCAGGAGCCAGGGGGATGCAGGCAGAATATCAGCCCTCTGCATGCGTGTCCAAGGCTGTCACACATCTTAGGAGCTGGAGCGGGTGGGGTCCAGCTGAGGGTAGTAGATCAGTGTCTGTTAGCCCTTGGTAAAGTATAACGAAAAATAGCAGTTGCAATAAAAACATGAAGCTAAGAGCTGCCCTGCAATGGTGTGCTCATAGCTGGCAGCTGCCCTCCATGGCAAAAACCAGTTTGGCTGCAAAGCAAGCCAGATGCCACTGCAATAAGTGAGAGGGAGGCTCAGAAAGAGGAGTCTCTCTATGAACCCCATCTTTTATCAGCATGACCAGGGCTTTTAGAGTAGCTCAGAGAAACAGCTCTTTATTTCAGCCACCGTCACTGCAGGACTTGATGGACTCCCAGAGCAAAGCGGTGGAAATGGCACCAGCAAAGCCTGCATTGGCACAATAAAAATGTCGGTGGCCTAAAGAAAGACAGTGACAAAGCAGTCTCTGCAGGAGACGGAGCTCAGTCTCTCAGCCACTTTGGTAAAGGCTTGTTTAATTTAGTGCACAGTGGTTGAATTAAATATTTCTTGGCCTTATTAAAATAAGGATTTACTCCCCATTCTATTATTCATGGGGCTGTACAATAAGTACCAGCCAGTCGGAGTGTAATTAGCAACGAATTATTTACAGAGATGAGAAACGGTTACTAAAACCAAGCAAATAGTGTCTCCATGCTCTCCTGGAGTGGCCTGGCAGCGGGACGGCTGCACGACACGACCCGTTGGGGCAGCACCTCTGCAAGCAAGAGTAATGATGCCTTCAGAGGCAGGCATGGGAGTAACTCATAGAAACAGCAAACATGCAAACTGTCAGCATGATTCACTGAGTAATTATAGAATAATACAGTGTAAACTATTAGGAGATAATAACAATAAGTCAGGATTGACTCGTCTCCTTTAAAGCTTCAGGCTGCCTCCTAGTTATTTGTTATCTCTCAAAGCCTGCTGCACGCATGAGAGGCGAGCTGAAGGGTGCTGCTGCGCAGGAGCCTGCGCAGGCGCCTTCTTCTGCAGGCTTTGACAGCAGCAAACTTCTGGAGGTGGAGCCCATAAATCACCTGGGCTGACACCTTTGCCGAAGGCAGATGTCTGCTGGAGGCATCTGGAGACATGGTTGTGGGAAGGACGGCATTGGGGCACATCTGGTAGGACAGGGAGCGAGTTATCAGTTCTCAGTTCTCAGAGGTTATCAGTTCTCGTGCTTTGGGACAGATCAAGCTGCGGGTCAGGCAGGAGTTTCATCTGACCTTTTTTACAAAGGCACCTGTAATGTTCTCTGGGTGGCGGCATTTGCTAAAGTTTGCCCAGGCTGAACTGTTTTTAATAAAACTGAACCCAGAAATCAGCTAAGGAGGCAGCTGAACTCAGGTCCCGTCAATCCCAATGCTACATTTTGATAACATCGACGTGTTGGGTTTCAATATTGAAATTTAAACTTTTTTCCTTCCCAAATAGTCATTGGGTTCATTTAAGTAAAATAAATAAATAAAAAAAGCACTTCAGACTGCAAGTTTCTACTCTGAAAATGGCAAATGGAGCATTGAAATAACTGTGAGCTCCGTTGCTGCCTCTCTTCTCTCTGTACCAGCTGTCTTCAGGATGGGATAGTTGTCAGCTCCAGCCCTTCACTACAAGCCACTTTAGTTAGATGAATGACATTTTTAGTGAAAAAACTTAATCCAAATAGCCTCAGTTGGCAGGTCTTAGTATTGCATTGCCGAATCTCGCTTACTATGGAAAATCCTGTGTTCCAGAAACATTTTTACAACGGGCAATGCCTAAATAGCCGGTTGCCTTTAAAGTATGGGTGCCATGTGAAGCTTCTGGGGAGCAGCCACTCTGCTCCTAAGTAGGGGTTGAGGATTAGACATGAATATGGAGTGCAGATTTCCATGTGTGTGCAGATACACATGCATGTGCACACACGTGTGCAGAGCCACGTGCTTCTGCAGGGTGTAAGGCCAGGCAGCTTGGGGGCTCTGAGGGTCCAGCAGCTCATTCTGCCTGCCAAGCACCAGCAGAAATGCTCATGCATGGTATATGGTGACAAGTCTCTGGAACAGGACGGCATAAGTTTAATTCTGTTGCAAGGAATGACCAAAATGTTACATTTTTTGGTAAATCAGGCCACAAAAAGCCACTTGTTTGGGTCTGCTGAGCAAAAGATTAGCAGGCAGTTTAGGGAGACATCCTGAAACATGTCTCCAAAGCCACGCCAGCAGGGCAACGGTGGTGATCAAGACCAACATTTTGTTGGCTAATAGCTGGAGATGATGCTTGGCAGGTGGTGCACGGACATTTTGGGTACCATACAGCCCCTGTGGGACAGGCTCAGCTGGCAAAAAACTTGTCGCAAGAAGGCTCGCCCCTGCCGGCAGTGCGGTATTGTGCTGGAGAGCCCCGTGTGAACCCTCAATCCATCACTCGCGGTTCTTTATTAGGGCAGGAGAGCAAGAGGCAGGCGTAACCGTGATTTGCTGCTGATCAGAAGGCGACACAGCAGGAACAGCTGTCCATCAGCTTGAAACTTAATTATGCATGCTGCAGCTCTCCTTTGTATAGGTGTAATCGGCTCCTTATATATTATATCATGCATTCACCTACTGGTTATCATCCTCTGTCATGCACTTTCTAGACAGTTCATTACTTATGTGTACACTAAGCAGATATCCTTCCCCTTGGTGGGACCTGCACTGCTCCTGATGGATGCCAAACCCTTTTCCTGCATTGAAGGGCATCCTATGGACAGGGAAGCAGCTGGCGGCGCAGCTTGCAAGGGCCTGGAAAGAAGGTGGCAGCATGGACCTAGGAGAAACCCTACCTCCCTTGCAACCTTTGGTTATAAAAGCCTGTGGAGTCTGTGATCGAGACCTGGAGGCTCCGCTCTGCACTTAACAGTGGTTCTAAAACAGGGAAAAAGTAGGCATGGCCCGTTCATTTTTTTCACTCCGTCATGATATTTCCAGGAATATGACTCCAGGCAAGCTTGCAGCTTGTATTTACAGTTGAATTCTTTGGTGGCAAGAGCAATGAGCAATGATTTTTGTTCTCTGGGCTTCAATACTCATAACATTTCCATTTTTATGGCATTTGATTATGTATTAGACATTTAAGATGCATTTATAATATTAACCTCTCAAAAGAGGCCACTCCTAAAACAGTTCTGTTTGCCTAGTTAAAATGCGACTCTCGCTGTTGTCTATACCTCAAGTGGTCTGAGTCGATGAATCAAAGATCTGAAATGCTAAAACAAAATATATATATAAAAAAAACCCACGGGGGGAAAAGTCTTCTTTCCTAACAAATGACCTGTGCTGTAACATCAGCCACTTACTCATTTGTCAAAGCGGCGCGGTTCTGCTCAGCTGCACCGAAAGTTGTAATTTGCAAATCTGAATCCAATTTGATGCTTTGTCATCTTGTGACACCGCGGGGGGGGAGAAGGTGACTCAGTACCGCTCACACCGCGCGGCTGGTGGGAGCTGTGCTGCCCTTCCCTGGTGTCCCGCAGTCAGGATGGGGCTGTGCAGGGGTGATGCACCCAGCACCCCGGTTTGTGGGGCTTTTGTGAGATCTGGCCTGAAGAGGAAAGCACCAAGCAGGTTGTTCCGCAACTGGAAAGAGCCAAAGCAGGTGAAGGGATTTGCTCAAGACCCTACTGTGAGTCCAACTAAATACAGAGCCTGGAGCAGCACCGGTTTCCTCATCCCCAGCCAGTGGATGAGCCATTTGATCACGCTGACCCTCCCCTGCCCTCCAACCTGGTTTGGACCTTCATTAAGTGCTCAGTCTCTGTCTGTAAGTTATTATTTTGTTTGTGTTGTAGAAGCAGCTCAAGATCCTACTGGAGGACACGGACCTCTCTGTGCTGGGTGCTGCCCACACATCTAACCAGAAAAGAGTCGTGACAGTGCAGGGATCTAAACAGAGACTGCAAAAGCCAGATAGCTGTGACAAACACAGGGGAGAGTGAATATCCATCACGCAGTATAACACAAAACTGTCCCCAAGTCAAGAGTTAAGAATCTCAGATTGCTCTGAATGGCTCTGAATGGCTCCCTGCCTCCTTCTCTCATCTCCCATTATCCATTACAGGGATAGGGATGTCGTCTCCTTACGCAGTATTTCCTAATGTTTGTGAAATGCTTGACACAACCATGGTGAGAACTGTAGAAAAAACTCAGGAGATAACAATAACTGTCTTTTTTTCCCCTAATAAGCACATAAGGCCTGAGAACCAGCACTGAGCATAATGACAGAGCCAAGGTAGTAAATCCGCTCTCTTTAAACGAGCTCTGTCCATCCTTGCCTAGTACAGGCAGGAGTCTTCCTGAAAGCAGTGTGAAATCATTAAAAAAAAGCCAGTATCGTAACTCACATCAGAGGTGAAGAGTAGAAATGATGAATGAAGAGTGCAAAGCGTATCTTCTATTTCTCGTATCCGAAGCATTTCACTTTGCAGCTTTAATGAAATTTTTTTTCTTTTTTTCAGCTTTGTACTACGTACGCGTACCGTCCTCAGGTTTATATTTAACAGTGCAAATAGTAACGAAGATCAGCTGCACAGGCCACACGACTCCAGCAGTGATGCTAGAGGAACCTCTAGGTTGTTCATACCCCGCTGTTTGTGCTGTTACACGCAGGTTGAAGGCAGTGTAGTTATCTCAATACACGTGTTATTTTGCTAGGCAGTGCGGGATCTTAATGTATGTACACTATAATTACTTTTAGTTGCTCCCTTCTCTTTTATTGTAATTTGCTTGCTAATTATCGTTACAGAATCTTAACTCAGTTGTTCCCATTAATCTTAAATTAATTATAAGGTAGTCCATACTAATTTAACACCAGGGTTGGTTTTTTTTCTTTTAATCACATGTTTTTAGGCTTGTTGCTGATGTGCTAGAAACAGTCATATTGGAAGAGCAGCTCTGTCCTGAAAAGTGATGTTGCAGAAAACACGACTGCAACCCAGGGGTATCCTCTTCTGTTTCAAGGATTTGGGACTAAACAGGCTTCATCTGACATGAGAAAAGACCTGCTTTCCCATCCGCTCCGCGGTCTGTGCAGAGACCACATTCATCTCTTTAATTTTCAGGTGCTGTAAGTGTTTTGATACAAGCCTTTCGGATGACCATCCTCAGGAGGTAAGGACTACACCCCGCAAGAGTTGGGCTCCCACCTCCCAGACGTTCCCTTGCAAATCTCCATCTCCCTTAAGCATCGTATTAACGGTGCAGGAACTTAAGAGGACTCATCAGCCTGCTGGCCTTGAGGCTCTAACGGGAGAAAAAAGCCAACCTCTAATGGATCTACACCCCGGGGGACAGAATATTTACCAAGCCTCCAGTGAGAAGCATTTCTATTCCTGATTAGCTGTTAGGAGACCAATATTTCTGGATGAAGGATTTATAGGAATGCCTGTTTTCAATAACACTGAAGGTTTAAAGCTGTATCATTGCACCTATTATATCTCAGCTGGGTAACAAGCTTTGGCTGAGACTTTCTTTGGTAAAGATGGTGACTCAGTGACACCAAGGTTTTTACTGAATTCATGTCGCTCAGTAGTTTTCCTCCAAAACATAAAATATCCTCAGACCCTCCCACGAGTCGAGGCACTTTCCTTGAGGTATTGTCAGAGCAGATGACTCCATGTGACCCCACTGCTCTTGCCTCCCCGCCAGACATCAACGGATCAGCGGGCTTTAGGGTAGGACACGCATCCTCCCTCCACAGTCAGTACAGCTCCAGCCCATGCTCCAGGGGAGATTAGGAAGCCACGGTGACTTGCCCACATGCAATTGCGTACCCCAAATGATGTGTCTAAATTTTTATGATGAAGTATTTTGGCTTTTTCAAAATGTCATGTAAAAGACATGCTCAAAACTGGAGGGAACTCTTTTCTTTAAGTCCAAACAGGATGCTACAGCCATTGCAAAATCATTTCCCCTAAATTTTTTTCAGAATTTTCTATGAGTTGGACAAAATACTGTATTTTTCCAGAGCTCCAGTCCTGATTCGTGTCACCCCCAGGTGTTTCAGTGCATTTGGAATAAAGCACTGTGTAAAGTTTGCTGAAAATGCTGCTGGAATCAGTAAGGTCCTGCAAAACACTTCTATTTCAGAGCACCCATGTTTGTCTTTGCAATACGATTGTGTCAGATAAATTTTGACAAATTCTGCTGTCCCTCACATCATGGCTAGTTTTTATGTACCTGGACTCTGCCCCAAGCATTTGCTGGGTACTACCAAAATGCCAAATAACAGACAGTGCCGGAGTTGAGAGCCCACATGTCCTACAAGGTCAGAGGAGCTCCAGTGCTAGGTCAGACACGGCAGCATGAGATGCTCTGTCAATACGTAAAAATGGGACAGTCCTCTGTCCAGCGGTATACAGTGACCGTCAGACAGAAAATTACAGCTACCTATAGCCAGCTAAAGAGGGAGGCTACTAAAGAAACAGTGAAGCAGCTCTGATCTATAATATATATAAAACCATGGGATGCCTAAGGCTTAAATAATATTGACTTATTTATAGACTAAGCAGGAACAGGAAAGGATTGCGAGGAGGATGAGGCTTTGGCAATGGGATTAAATTAGATGTTTTCTAATGCCATTATGAATATTGTCTTGTTTTTTCCCCTAATTTTGGAGAGCTGCTGCTCTCACACAACCCTTGGTTAGATTAAGCGCAGGAGCAGGATGGTGGCATGCCGAGGAGTTTTGTGCCCCAGGAACACCTCTTATCCGACAGCTGACACTAATTTCTATTGCAGCCACATATTGCAGTTTTGTGTCGCATGGAAGAAAATCACTTTGCTTTTTGGAGGGGAATGCCAAGAACCTCCTGCCTGGCAACATCCCTGACCCCAAAACCCAGGCGTGTGGCACACCAGGCACCGTTGGTGGCTCGCAGCAGCACAGAGGCAGGCAGGCAGCAGGGTGGTACTTGGAGGAGCTCGCTTTACTGACAGCTGAGGAACTGAGCTGTGGCGACTCGATTGCAGCATATGGTGAGGTCTGAGTACTTCCCTCTTTAAATCTCTTCTGACTTCAGTGAAATGTTTTATTATGAAGACACCCCAGTAACAAATTCAGAGGGCAATTTTGTTTCCTCCAGAGTTTTTCTGAGAGATATAAATATATCAGAGGAAGCACCATAGATATCATCTACAATATTTTTCTCTTTTTCCCTGAAGTCCTCAGTGTGCCTCCGTACCTTTGGGGCCATGGAGGACTTGCTGTTGCCAATAATTTCTCAGCATCTTCCTCTGAAGGTTGCAATGGGACGCGAGAGTTAGACACAAAGCTCAGCTTTTAAAAATACTCATCTAGACTCTACTGGGGAATGGCCTTGCTCTGTGTAAATGTTTGGTTATAAGTGCAGGGATACTCGCCCACCTCCTTAGCAGAGCCAGCTGGGATGTACCTAGCAGTTCGTTTAGAAGAAATGGGGGGTTGTGGCAGTACTGCTTGCAAGGTGTGCACAAGACCGTGAGCCCTGGTGAAGGCAGACTGTGGCGATGCCGGGGCTGGAGGGTTAATAAACACTACGAGCAGCCCATAAAATCCCCTTGCTTTCCCCAGCTGCCAATGCAGAGAATGCAAATCAACCCACCTGTTAATGTTGCAGCATAAATAGAGACTGAAGGATATTCATGCCGCTTACTGCTAGCTAAAATGTCCCCCAGGAAGCTCTCAATTAGCCTCCTGTCTCCGAGCCTTCGCTTGATACAGTCCTTGTTAAAAGATACTGCCAGAGCATTGTGATTTTGGATGCTTAGAAAGAAATAAAGGGTAAATGAAAAAATAGGCCTGCTTGCTAAACTGTGCCGATGGAGGGAAGAAGAGAGGCTGAGCAGGCAGGGGAAAGGGCTGGGCTCCTGTTTAACATGTGCTCCTCACTCCAGCATCCCCAGGATGTTTCTTTCCAGAAATTTTCCTCTGGGCTAAAAGTTCATTTCAGAGCTGATTAATGCAGCAGATGACAGGTCACTGGGGAGCTGTGTCCAAGGGAAGCCCATCCCCTGCCTGCCAGGTGAGGTTGGCATCTGGTGGGCAAGGATGGTTCTTTGGCCAAGCTGGGGCTGGAGAAACCCTTCATGAACAGCAGCATCTGGATGAGCGGATCCAGGTGAGGCACTTCCAGTGCACATATGAAAAAACAGACTTTGTCCCCCTTCTGTTTTCTGCATTACTTTTCCAAGCACTTACTCTCCTCAGCCTACCTTGCTTGGGGTCCACATCAGGCAGCAATGTACGTCCCATGACCTTTGCATTAAAACCCAGGGTAAGGTTACATGGCAAATGAGCGCAAGCTTTCAGGGTCATGGTTTTGAGCTCAGATTCTTACTGTCCCCAAACAACTGTTTCAAAGCCTGTTTTAGTACTTTCTCTTCATTTCCACTATTACCTGTGTTTATTTTTTAGCCACTAAAAGCGCTCTGCATGTGTTTGTGCCCATCTCTGTTGTGCTGTGGTGTGCGGGGGTGTATTTGACTCAGGCGGTGTCTCTGGATACCATTCTAAAGCAAGCAATAATAAATAAGTCTATACCACGCTGTGCTAATTAGGGAGCACGGCTGACAGCATATCGGACGTCCTCATTTCAAGACAGCCTGAGATGAGGGCCTTCCACAGCTCATGTCTATAATGGGAATCCACCAGGCCATGAGTCTGGGCTAAAAATAGCCGTCATAATTAAAAACAGAATTCAAGGCACAAGCAGAGGTATCACAGGCAGATGTATCTCCTTGTAAATACAATTTTTAAACAACTAATAAGCATTCAGCATATCGCCAAGAAAGAAGAAGTTAGGAGAAGGTCAGTCCTCCTTCTACTAGTCATGCAGAGAAACAGAATGTATTTGATTTGTTCACTATATGTCAGATCTTTAATGGGACTTTCATTTACCTGTAGTATTTATCATAAACTGCTTTGCAAGAGAAAGGCTGGCTGGAGGGCTCTGGCATTATATCTGCAGCAGAAATGTCTTTGCTCAGAAATGCCCTCTTTGCTCAGATTTTCACTTTGAGATGTTCCTTGGAGGAGCTCTGTCAGGAGGAGAGCAATGAGGTTTGAGGCCAATCGCGCCCGCACCAAGAGAAGGGACTAAGGACTTTCTGTAAATGGGTGGTCACAAATGTGAATGTTCAAGCCAGCAGGGAAGAGTGTCACTATTTGCAACTGTGTGCTGTCGCGTAGACATGTATGTCGTGGCCTCAGTCCTGCCCAGGCTGTGCTAAATAAGAAGTCACTTCTACTGGGCATTTCTCTGATGCTGAAGTTCTGGCTGCTGCACAAAGCTCTCCCTGTAGGGACATGCCGCAAGTCTTTTGGGGACAGAAATCACCTTTTTCTCCTGTTGATCTCTTGTCTTTGAGGAATCTGAGCTGCCTGGATCTAAGTCAGTGCTTTTCTCACCCTCAGGCACACAGACATTACAGAATTTGCTCCTGTGTGCAGTTAGCAATCCCCCATGGAGCTAAACCGTTCTGCTGTCATTGTCCGGACAGTGCTAAGGACCATGGGCTACCTTCAGCCCAGGGTGACAGATTTGGCAACATGCACTTGGAGGTTGCTTTATGCCTTGTTGGACTTTCTAGCCAGTAAATTCATCCGGACAGGACCCTGCGCTCTTTTTAGTGGCTTCTCTCTGTCCCAGCATTGCATGAACCTGGGCTCCGGGCAGCAAAGCAGCACTGCTGCCTTTACAGCCATGACCCCAGGAGCAAGAGAAACATTTTGAGGTTTTCCTATGAGCTCATCTGGGGCAGGACAATCTGCTAAAAAGCCAACGTGTTGCGTTTTTTTCTTACTGCATCCCTGCTGTCACTGAGGGTCACTCTCTACTTCTTTAATTGGGGACTAGGAAAAAGTGAGGACTCCAGATCCAAAACGTACATCCTCCTCACTGCCTGCCCGGAGCCCTGCAGATATGAAGCCAGCTTGTTTGCAGGGCAGCCTGGTGCATAGTGATTAGACCACAGCACAAACGAGTCTGGAAATGATGAGTATTGACTTGGGAGAAGTCCAGGAGCAGAGAGACTTCTAGTAAATATTACCCTGAACTTCAGGACTTGGCTCCATTTTCATGTCTTGTCCTTGGTGTACAAGCCTGGGACAGCATGTCTGGTGGATGCATTGGATCGATGTTATTCCCAGGCTGTAACTGTTTCATCGCTTGGAGGAGCGGGCTGCATGCAGAATTGGGGTGCAATGGCTGAAGGCAGGGAAAGGGGATGCTTTGCTTTCCAGCTTACCCTTATTACTGTGCTGATGCTCTCAGTTTGGGCTCCCCAGCTCTGTTACTACCCATTAACAATTGGCTCTGGGTAGATTTAGGACTCATTTAAAGCCAATGAGAAAGGGGGATCCACTGAAGTTGGTGGAGTTACACTGCAAAGAGCACAGCAGAGATGCTGGTCCTGGCCCACTGTGCCCATGGTTACACGTCTTCATCAAAGTGACATTTCTCGCCGCTCACGGAGGGAACAGCTATTACTTCGCTGTCTGCTGCTAATGAACTTCACCGCAGTGAGCAAAGTCCTTTGGTGGGCATGACTGGCGCTGCTCGTTCCAATTAAAAATGCACAATTAACATCTCGCGCCATCCTCTCCAGCAGAACGACTAGGAAAATGTCTGTGATCCTTTCTGTCACGGGATGGCCCTCGTGCTGTCACTTATCCCCGTGCCTGGCACGCCGTTAAATACCTGGGGGTTAGCACTGGGTGACTCGGCCACCCCCCTCCCCTCGCAGGCTGGGTGACGGACCCATTACACGCCACGAAGCACAGGAAATTCGGAGTCGAAGATGTTTCGGCTGAGAGTAGAGACGGTTTCCAAAAACCATCATGAGGAATTATTGGGAGTCACTGCTGAGACAAACAGCAGCGGGTCAGAGGGACACCGTAAGTGCTTAGTAGATCTTGTAATTGGCATTGCCGAGAGATGGCTTCATCCTCAGAGGATTTGTCCTTTTCTCCCTTTTTTGTTCCCCTCTGAAAATAAGAATTGATATTCCATCATTTTGTCTGGATGTTTTCACATCCTGACAAAGGATGGGAAGGCTCAGGAAAGAAATAACAATTGCTGTTTTTTTTCTAACTGGGCTGAGCTCTGTCCTCGCTTCAGCGGGAGTGGGTCTGTGTGCATGTCCATGTGTGTATGCACAGATGTCTGTCTGTGGGGCTGTAGATGGACAGGGTGGGCTTCAGCTGCTCAAACATGGTACCTAGCAATGTTCAGCATGCCCCAAGGCATCCCAGGCAAGCATGGGACTGCCCGATCACACACAGGACCTACAGATGCTGGAGGCCAGGAGGGGTCTGAAACGGACCCTGGATGTCCGCAATGGCATCAAAAGACCTATGTGAGGGCTACTGAACTCTGCCTAGCTGACTAAGGAGCACTAAAACTCCTAAGGATGATACAGGAGAAGGAAAACTCCACTAGACTCGCAGGAAGAATTGCTGTTTCCCCTTGAATCTCATCCATAAAGAAATGCAACTACCAAAGCATCCTCAAAAAGCAAAGCCTGCAGAGAGGGTGGTGACACTGCCCCAGGAGGGGGAGGAGGAGGAAGGGAGCCGCTCATGGATGCTGTCGGCCTGTTACTGCTAACTCTGAGAATTAAAGAACCTGCAAAGAATCAGACCCAGAATGGCAGTCGAATTAATAATATATAGAGATAAAGCGGGAACGGGGTCTCGGATGCAGAGGGAACACACACACATAACCTGCATACACAAGGAAGAGGGAACAAAGGTTCAGAGTCCTTGGGAAGTGTGTTTTCTTTGTGAAATCAGGCATGGGAGACTGCTGCTGCTGTTTCACTCTCTATATAACTCGAAATAAAATGTCTCCTTAAATAAAAATCAGCTGTAGATGCGTGTATGTTTCTGTGTGTCCTGAGAGGCAGAACAAGAACATTATCCTCACCGGGGTGGGGAGAAGGTGGCAATGAATTTGCTGCAAATGTTCATTCATCTTTTCAAATGAATTTGCTTTGTCTGGGTGAGGGTCCCTTTTGGATGTCCGTTCACTAGCTGTTCTAACAAAGGAATTTGAACAGCCCAAAACCCGTTGCCACTGCTTGTACCGGGCAAGCAGGATCTCCACGGTTCATGGTGGAGTGTTTCTAGCCTGGAGTTGAGGATAGAGTTGGTCAGATGAGAAGCCAATTTGTTGAGCCTGAAATACTTAACTTGAAGTATCTTAGCTAAGACTCCCTCTAATCCTATTCAAAGCAAGTCACCACCGATACCATTTGGCTGATCTGATTCATATTGAGGGACTGGGATTTTCAAAGACACATGGTCCGCCGCCTTTTTTCTGCAGGTCTGATACACTGCCATTTTAAAGCCCTGCAAAAACATGGAAATCTTTGAAACTGGTGAAATTCTGAAACTCAAGAGCAACTGCATCATCAGGGCTTATGAAGCACTAGACACAGGAGCTAGACACAGCCCTTGAAGCTGGTGGAGATAAAGTCGGGGAGGATTTGGCTACTGGTAATCATGACAGAACTGGGGTTGTTTAGCCTGGAGAAAAGGAGGCTGAGGGGAGACCTCGTCACTCTTTACAACTACCTGAAAGGAGGTTGTAGTGAGGTGGATGTCAGTCTCTTTTCCCAAGTAACAAGCGATAGGACAAGAGGAAACAGCCTCAAGTTGCACCAGGGAAGGTTTAGTTTCCATACTAGGAAAAATTTCTTCACCGAAAGGGTTGTCAAGCATTGGGACAGGCTGCCCAGGGAAGTGGTTGAGTCACCATCCCTGGAGGTATTTAAAAGATGTGTAGACGTGGTGCTGAGGGACATGGTTTGGTGGTGGACTTGGCAGTGTTAGGTTTACGGTTGGACTTGATGATCTTAAAGGTCTTTTCCAACCTAAATGATTCTATGATTCTATGATGCAGCCACAGCAAGCCCTGACTCTGCATGCAGGCAAAGAGATCACCCTTAGATTTCCTGCTAGAAACCTCAAGATGCAGCTGTAAATACAAACCTTCTCCTCTGATGTCTGAAGTCAGACTTTTTAAGCTTAAAGGGAGAAAAAGAGGTAAAAGGAATATTTCCTTGGCAGTTACTGTCTATTATCATGTACCATTCCCTGAGGTCTGAAAACAGAAGGTATCACTTCATCAGTAAAGCCAAAGATCTTCCCTGTGCTGCCTTTATTTCTTCACACTTGGCCCCAGGAGTAAAGCACAGTGAGTGCCACAAGGAAGGAGTTTCCTTCTCCATTGATACTCCCCTCACTCCCACAGGTATACACACACACACATGCACGCACACACAGCTCTTTCTTCCATCTCTCATCCATAGTCCATGATTTATTCATTCATAGGTACTCCTGTGGGATGTCTATGGGAAAGGTTTAGTTGAGTGCTTTGGCAGCTTTAGCAGAAAGGTGAATTTATTTAGGCTGCTAAGCTGCAACTAAACATTCACCCTGTGCTCTAGGTCCCTTGACACAACTTAGTTTCTTTAGGAAAACGGCGCTGAAGAATAAGAGGTTGCTCCTCTTGAGTAAAGTTACTTGGCTCAGCATCAGGCAAGCGTTGCACCACATTGGGTACATGCTGTCCACCCATTGGGGAGACAACTGAAGTCCTTATAACAACGGAACAGCCTCCAACCGCCTCTAAAGGTGTAGGACCGGGGGCTTTCAGGGTGCAGTGGACATGTGATGGTGAACACCAATGCTACATTGGTACATAAAATCATAGAATCATTTAGGTTGGAAAAGACTTTTAAGATCGTCGAGTCCAACAACATGGCTCTGTATACACCACTGGAGACCTTCAGATGCCGATGTTATGGACCTCTCTACACCTAAGGACAGCAATGCCTTGAAATGCACTGCCGGATCTCATTGCTGCCACGCTACCATCCCCGGGGGTGGAGGGAAATAGAGAATCACATTCATAGGATGTCTCCAAGTCACACCCTTCTCTTTTCCGAGGGGACAGGATTCACTTGCCGTTCTTTACTCCTACCAAGAGGTGGCAATAGGCAATTCTGTATCGGCCTCAGCAAGTAAGAAACCTTGAATTCTAATTTCCACCAGTCAGTGACACACATAGTCTCTCCACTGGGTATTGCATGAGCAAAGTTCCTGGACGGGAAGGGGGAAAGGGAGGGGTGCTGCAATAAAAGCAAAAAAGGACACTTGCAAAGCAAAAATGACATTGATTTTAAAGAGCAAGAGCAAAACTGCCATTTGCAAAGGGCAAAGCATCTCCAGGGAAAACTGGAGAACATTATCGATAGATGGATAGTTTGGAAGGAGCACAAAATGAGAAGATTGTTTAATAATGAGGCAAGGAATGCTCAATTAGCACATGCTACAAAAACCTCCCATAAGCAACTGCAGATGATCCAGACATGGTAAAGTCAAACACAAGACTTAGAAGATCATAAGTCAGCTCCCTTTCCCCCTGGGTAGTGATACTGGCCAAACATTACAATACTATCATCAGATGTGCATATATATGCACAAACATTCATTTCTTTTTCATTTGGTTTCTGAACCTTGGAGGATGCTTGCAGGTCACATTTGCACAATACAGAGGATCAGAAGCTTAATATAGAAGAAAAAGAAAAAGCAAGAAGAGGTCCTCTCCCACCACATGGCTCCAGCAGGCAGGGATGGATAAAGCTGACAAACTGCGAGAGATGCAGTGACATGGAGAGGGGTGGGCAGGGAGCACTGGAGATCTTGGGGGATGCCTCCATCGCTTGCCTACTCAGTCACTGCTCTTTGCAGCCAGCTGGGGCTGTTTCTATGTTGTGTCATGGATATTATCAAAGCTGACGTCTGTATTGCTGCGGTTCCTGGAGCAGCAGCACATCATCGCCTCCCTGCAGAAAGCCTATGGGCAGTCTATGAGGGCAGTGGGTGACTCCTACTTGGGCGTGTGGGTGCTGAGTGCTCCAGTGAAGACACTGTAACCCTGCCTCTGTCTCTGTCTTTGTGCTCACCGTCAGCCTAGGAGGTATCTCGGAGGAGAGGGATCTTGCCCTTTCCACTTACTGACCCTTCATTCTGCAGCTTCAGTGTTATGAAGAAGACCCCCGTTCTCCAGGAGACGATGCTGACATACCAGGAAGCTTTATGAGACCGGCAATCAATTCCCCATCCCTCTGCAGAAACAGCTTTCACATTGTGGACTCTACCTGGCAATTACACTCGTGTGCTGACCTTTAAATCACATCTGCTTTCCCTGGAGAGCACTGAGCTGAGAGGTCACAGCCGCACCACGTGTATGCACTGAGGTGCCTGACATTTTGGGAGGAAACATAAAGGCAATTTCAATCTTCTTGTAGCTCCAAGGTGCTACTGAAATAATACGACATGAAATAACATCTCTTCAAGACCTGCAGCTAGCTTGGTAATGGAAGTATGGGAGAGAGATTGTTCCAAGAGATGGCCCAGGACCTTAGGTGAAAGGCTTGTGCGCTGGTTTTGGCTGGGGTAGAGTTAATTTCCTTCACAGTAGCTACTACGGGGACAGTGTTGGTAACACAGGGATGTTTTCGTTACTGCTGAGCAGTGCTGGCACAGGGTCAAGGCCTTTGCTGCTCCTCACCCCACCACCAGCGAGCGGGCTGGGGGTGCACAAGGAGTTGGGAGGGGACACAGCCGGGACAGCTGACCCCGACTGACCCAAGGGATATCCCACTCCAGATGGCCTCATGCTCAGCATATAAAGCTGGGGGAAGAAGAAGGAAGGGGGGGATGCTTGGAGTGATGGCGTTTGTCTTCCCAAGTAACGGTTATGCGTGATGGAGCCCTGCTTCCCTGGAGATGGCTGAACACCTGCCTGCCCATGGGAAGGAGTGAATGAATTCCTTGTTTGGCTTTGCTTGCGCGGGCGGCTTTTGCTTTATCTATTAAACCGTCTTTATCTCAACCCCCGAGTTTTCTCACTTTTACTCTTCCGATTCTCTCCCCCATCCCACCGGGGGGGAGTGAGCGAGCGGCTGTGTGGGGCTTAGTTGCCGGCTGGGGTTAAACCATGACAGCTTAAGTCCAATCTTAACAAGTGTGTCCCCTTGGGCAGAGCCCTTTCTTGCCTGAAGACAGCAGAGACATGGGATGGGTGCAGGATGCTGCAGCTGGTGGTGTGGGCTGTCTGCTCACTGAACAGGGCCAATATGTGAGCCCAGCATTGGAGGAGACAATCCAGGACAGCCCCGGCCTCTGGCAAGGTCAGGACAAGGCGGATCTGTCCTGAGAAGGCTCCACTCAAAGTGACATCTGGGCAAAGTGCTGAATCTATTTTGGGTGTTTTTTTGGTACAGCCAGAGCCCATGGTTGGGGTTCAGCCACCGACGCTTGGCGGCAGGGCTCAGCAAGGCCAGCACACTCCCCCTGCACAGACCGGTACCTCCGAGGAGTCACTCAACCCATGCAAAAGTAGCCACACGGGAAGGGGGAGCTGAAACTCCCTTGACAGGGCTAATTCCTCAGCTTAGCTGCTTAGCTGCTATCACATAGTGACATTTCACGTGATTAAAGTTCTGGAGAGGGACCTCCCTTCCAGTTTGAGCTGTCCATGCAGCATACAGTATCCCAGCTGCAGATGTGGCTGGCTTCGGAGAAACCCACATTTCCAAGCTCTGTTTGCAAAGGGGAAATCACAGGTATGAACTGTGTGCCTGAGAGCTAAGTCAAAACCACCTGGGGTTCATGGTGTAAAGCAAAGCCTGTATCAGTTGTAAGGCTGCAGAGATCTTGGGCTCTCTGTTTAATGAAAGGTGTCTTTTCTGCCTAGAATCCTGAATTTCCTCCTTTCCTACTTATAGTCACCATGCTGAAAACCCCTAAAGCAGTCATAAGCAAGGAGCTAACCAAACACAAATGCAGGTTAGGAAAGCAAAGAGGATTTGTTGGGCTTGGAGGCTACAGGTGTCCTCACTGGGCAACTGCGTGTTCCTCATTGCTTGTGGCTGGAGGTCGTTTGAGAGAAACGGCTTTAGCTGTTCGTTACAGCACAAGAAACCTGCCGGTTGTGGACTCCCTTTGCAATCAGTGGAAATCTGCTCCGAACTAGCAACGGACTCGAGGTGTGATTCCCCTGAGGGGGTTGATGACTCTTCCTCAGATGAATCCCAGCTCCATAGCTGGGAGACATACCTCCATCCAAGGTACCCTACCCAACTGGGATCTTTTTTGTGTGCCTTAAGTATCTGTGTAGACATCTAAGAGAGAATAAGGGCATATATATTTGTGTTCTGAACTGAAATGATAGAAAAAATTACTGCCCTAAGTTGCTTTTTACCACACTAAGTTATGGGAAACCACAAGCACTGCTGAACAAGGTGTGTGCATTTTCCTGATGTGTTTCAGTGCAGAATCAAGCAGATTAATTAAACCTCTGCTGAAGGTGATCAAAACTGCTCTACTTTATTTTGCAATGACCTCTGCAACCTCCATAACCTTTGGCTCAGAAACTCTTTGAGCTGCGTATGCCTAGGGAGAGAGATATTAGCATTTTTATACACCCGATCTGTACTTACACATTTCCCTTAAGCATCCTCTACAAGCTATTATCAGAGATGGGATCCAGGTTTTTGATACATGAAGCTTATCACAGTTCTGACTGAATCTGACTTATTATACTTATTTGTATTTGAATGGAAAACTGAGGGCAGTTGCAGGGCCACAAGTAGGGGATGACTTCCAGATGAGGTCTCAGCTGTAAGAGCTGCAGCTTCCAGCTTCTTCAGCCCCACTGGCAAGATTCACATCATACACCCTTTGCAGCAGGGTTTTGCATTCTTCGGCAGTAGCTAGTCAAGCAAATTGTTTATTGCACACTTTAGGTAGGTACATCCTAGATAGAACAGTGTAAATAATTGATTTCTTGCTTCACTGGCAATTTCAAACAAACAAATAAGCAAACAAAAAATTGCTTCGGGTCTACTTGAAATTCAAATCCTTGAAATTTTTTTGGTCAGTAAGATAGTTGGAAAAAATAAAGTTTGGGTTAAGTGGAACATTTTATTTGCCCTAATATAAAACGTTCCATTTTGAAGCCAAATATTTTCTTTAATCACAGTGTAAATATAACTTAAGGAGGTTTCTAACCAAAAACTGTTTTATTTGTTACATTTTTACTTTTCTGATGTTTTGTTTGTGTGTGTCACAGGCAATTCTGCTAGGCTGAAATTCATCCAGGGAACAGTTTGCTGCTGCTGAATCTCTATTCTTTTTGAGACAAAAAGATTTGACAAAATATTTCACCCAGATGAAGCTGTAGCTCCTTAAGAACCTTTTCTCTTATGTTCTCAAATCACCTTTTACCCAGTAGACTTGGGACGTATTAAAATGTCTGGTTTACCTGTAAGCAAAGTGGGTGAGACCTACCCTGGGCAGAAAGCCAGCACAGGAGCTATTTGTGGATAAGCCGGGACAGAAGTAATGGGAAGCCTCATTTTCCTCTTGCAGGAAAGGCCTTAGAGTGCAATACCGAGATTTTGTGCAGTTTCAGCTTCACAAAAAGGATTCCTGAAGGACCTGAATTGAATGATTTACTCGACAATGCTGTAAAACCGAAGATAATACCCAGATCCTTATGATCTGTCTGGTCTATGTAATCTCAGTAACTCAGTTTTTGGGTTAGAAAGCATGCCTTATGCAGCGATTGTGCTGATCCTTCCACTCCTTCCCCAAACTTACAATGCCAAGATAACATACTAGGGCTGGTCTTGTTGAAAGTCATGCAAAGAGCCACTGGTGGAGTTGATAACCCAAGAGACCTGACTGGTTGCATGTTTCTTAGAAATAATGTGATATCTGAGTGCCATTACATCAGCCCTTGTTTCTAAGCACTAGATATAAATCTTCCCCACAGGGACAAATAGCAGAGATTAGAAGAAACAGAAAATTCAGATGTAAGAGAGCAGCTGACAGTTTAAAATGAACTAAACCCTCATTCTTTTCGTGTTTGTATCGTTCCAAACCGAGCCTATGTAAGCCTGAAATGAGAAGATCCTATCAAAGCATTTGGAGATAACTCGTCCAACGCTATGTGAACAGCAAAGTCGCCACTCAACAAAATCACTTTTGAACTCTGTGCGGCAGCAGCCCGACTAATTGCATTTCAGATTAATGAGTCTTTCACTAAAGTCCTAATTGCATAATGAGAACCTTATAGTTCACTTTTAACTACTGAACTGTTTCCAAATTAACCAGGCAATGCACACACACCCAGTGCAACCTGTAGTTGGGCTGATTTGCATACGATAATTACAAGTGTTTCACTTTGTAAGTGGCTCTCTGCTTTCTCTTACAGAGCGTTTGTTTCTGCTCCAGCAAATTGTGTTCTTGGACATGCGTATTATGGTTGAATCGTGAGTGGCGAAAAGACTGTTAGTGTTGTTTTGAACTACCTTCAAGCTAGAGCACACAGCTATAATCGCGCTGTAATTGTTCCCTGCCAGCTGTCTGTGTGGGATGAGACCATGCTCTCTTCTTGCTTATTTAAAGGCAGCAAGTCCCACTCTCCAAGATAGACAAGCTTCTTCCTCACCCTTTGGTCTCGTTAGGTTCCCCAAAGGTTTAGTGATTATGCCCTGTCCTGCTAGTCCAGGTCTTATCAAGGCTCTTGGATTGATTGGGGGAGGAGGGTTGAGCATGAACTGGGATCGGTGAAACGCTGCCTGGCAGGGGAAGGGATGTGGGATGGGGCCATGGGATTGGATGGGGAAACAACTGGGGGGGTCATACATCTCATTGATCCTTTTTTCATGTGTGGTAGTGAGGGAAAGAGAAACCGAGAGAAAGACGAAGAGGATGTGGCGTATCTCTCCTCACCCTCATCTCGCCCTGGCCACCTCTCTTCCCAGTTCAGTGGCAAAAGCCGAGGGCATAAGGTATTTGTTTTCTGAGTACAGCAAAATGAACACTTCAGTTTGAAACTTTTTTTTTTTTTCCCCAAATCGGTTTGATTTTGTTTGCTTTCAAGAGTAAACAATGCATTGGTAAAATTTGCATTATGACAACAGCATCTTCCCTAGAAGAAAACCTGTCCTTTCAAGGCTGGAAAAGCCCTTTATTCTCAAGAGTAATATTTCAAGATTTCTGCCTTTTGCTATAATAATGGTCATTTATAGATAACATTGCCCAGATTCTTCATCCTCCCTAAACCAGACAGCATGTTACAAACCCCAGACACTGTCTCCCAGCCCCTCTGCAAAGCGGGCTATGCACTGAGGTCCACCATGAGACCCTGAACTTCTCTACCACAGCTGGCAGAGCGATTCATTTCTCTATACCACTGCACTTATTCTTTCTTCATTCACTAGAAAGTCCTGAGGGGAAAGAAACATGTGACCTTTTTCTGAAGGCCATGAGGTATCTGTCATTGCATCTGTATTTTGTCCACGGGCATTACTTGGATGTCAAGCAAAGCCGAACCATCGCAGTCCCTTTGCTTTCCCCAGATCTCATCCCAGCTGGCAGCAGAGCAAATTTCTCTCTCTTGTCCTTCAATGCCACAGCCCTTTTCCTCATTCCAGAATAATTATTTTAGCTTGTCTCAGCCGCTCCTCTCCATTGCCTGGTGCTATGGCTGATTGATTGCTGTTTTCCTCTTGGTCTGTCATGTCAATACAGGGAAGTAATTTTACGTCATAGATAAAGAGCTCAGGTTTGTTCCCTATACTGTTGCCTAGGCTGTAACGTGAAGGACGCCCTGCTTTAAAAAGAAAGAAATTATGAATCTTTTTAGAGACATTGCAACTGCAGATGGCCTTGCAGGTGACCACTTCCTTGTTGTGCAGCCTCAGCTCCTCCTTGTGCACCGGGGTCTCATCCTGCTCCTACGAGAGTTTCTCATCTTTAACACCACATTTTTCTGCCTTCCTCCATCTGCACTAAAGCTCAGCCTGAAAGGGCTCTCCTGAATCCTTTTTGTTCCTTATCCCATTTTCTTTCTCTTCTTCTCAGCCCCGTTGCCAACCCAGTTTGCAGAGTGAGTGACATTGTGTCCTGGATATATTAAGCCAACCTAGAGCAGTCCTATGTCCCATCCAACCGCAGCTTTTACCCTGTGCTTGGCCCAGCAACAGCTCTCTCCTGCCCCTCTGCAACCCCTCTGCTAACAGCAGGATAAGCCTGATCACCCCATCGCACCGAGCTCCTGCCTCACCATCCGTTTAGCATCGCTTGGGAGAATGCACCTTCCTTAAAACCAGAAGGACAACTTCTTTGTGCCACACCACCCCGTGTCCTGACTTGTCCGATGGGGAAGTGAGAGCTACAAACTGTCCCGTCCAGTCTCCTTTTGGAAAAGACTAAGAGTTTTTGAGGATACAACTTTTTCCTGAGATACAAAGGGACACCTGCCAGCACGACAGCAAATGGACCCTTCATAACATACTTGTAACAACAATAATAAAAATAACAAGAATGATTTTTGAATACAAGGAACAATGGTAGAGAAAGGTGGATTTTATTATCGATAACTTTACAGTTGAAGAGTGATGTTTCTGGATAATAGTGTATTATAGTACAATTCTTCCTGGCTGGGAAGCAGATTGCCTTCCACATCCATGTTGTATAGATGGGACAAAGGCTCTTGTTTCTATTCACTACAAAGAAAATAGAATCTGTTTCCTGCGGCCAGACAGACATCTAATTGAGCTCACTTGCTGCTGTTTGGGATTGCAGGAATTCTTTGTTTCTCATTAGTGTTAAATGTTGCCCGCGCAGCATATGACACAAGCACACACTCACAATCATCGGCACACACAGCAGACTGTGCTGCTTCAGAGGCTAAAAAAATAAATCTCACAAAAGCTGCAAATAAGAATCCCATTTCCACTGTTTGGGGTTTGTTTTGTATTCAATAATGATGGGCTTTGCATTACGTGGGGGTCCTTTGTCCTCTTCTTTCCTTGACAAAACAATGATGGTAAATAATCTTACACCCAGTATGTGAAGCACATTTTTGCGGGGGGACAAAAGGATTACTTGATTAGACATAGGCGTTTTTTCCTTCCTCTCATGGTACAGGAGCCATATTCCTCCTCCGCCATTAGGAATGAAGACAGATTGTATAGTAGCAAAGACAAAGAGACTTAAACCGGTTTACCCTCTTTCCAAGTTGGGGTATATCTTGCTATATATATATGCACACATGCATATACTTTCATATGTATTAAATATATATATATATGCATATTTGGATGCATGTATTTGTGCATGGTGCATGATCACCATTGTGCGTGCTCAGAGGACTCTTGTTAGATTTTACAGCTCAGCCTAACTAAGATGAATCTCCCCTCACTGAGCAGGAGCCGGTGAAGAGGAAAAAGGGAAAAGCTACTCAGGTAACTCAGAGCTTCGAGGTGACCAAACACCTCAGGGGACTTATTGCTGCCTAAACATTGCAAAATGTTCCTTTCTTTACCCCTCAGGGGGCTGTCCCTTCCTTTGGAGATGTGGTGGATATTGATGACGCTCTCTTCCTCCTGCCTGCTTTAATACAGCTGCTGTGGGTTTAAAGGAAGAGTCTGTTTTGCAATTGGGGTCAAATTGCTCAGCCTTTGCAGAGAGAGTTTGGCAGGCAGGAATCCAAACGCAGCTCTGCAAGTGTTTTTTGTTACTTCTCCAGCCGTCTGTCTCTCACTCTGTCCCAAAGGGGGATTTCCCCTCCTCCTAAGCAAGCTCCAGCAAGATTACGAAGAATAAAACCTCTCATTTATTCTTTACAGACACAGCTTGGCACTCATAGCCCATGGGAGGCGTATTTGGCTTTGTATGCCTCGAGACAAAATTCAAACACCTTTGGATTTCAGTCAGTTGAAAATCTGTATTTGTTTGCTTTGTGAGAATAACTATCAGGATGAAATTCATCTCCATTCAAGACGGACTTTATAGCACTAAAGTCTTGCTAGCAGAGAATACATTTACCTTGTAGAGACCATTTAAGTCTACAAACCCCAGAGCCATCAAACACTCACAAATTCACTTTTGCAGTTCGATCTAATAGCAACGTTTCCCAGGAGGTTGGGGAAACCGAGTCACAGCACCGCAGAGGGATATAGCCAGGCAGAAAGGGTTGATGTGCCAGGGGAGAAGCTCAGCTGGACAGCCCGATCGAGGGACAGCAGCGGGAGCACACGCTGTTCAGACACCAGCCCTTACAAGGCAGCATGGCACCTTTTTGAAGGAATTATTTTACCAATCTGCAACATTTCAGGTTTGGCTATTTTGCCCCAAACCCTTCAAATTACATTTTTGCAACAATTTGCAAGAAAAAGCCCTGGGTTTTCCGAGTTTTAATGTCATGTTTTACCTTTTAAGCCTGAGCAGCCTTTGTTGCAGTTGAAGGAAAACAGCTGCCAGGTGAAAGAATAAAACACCAATTTCTGCAACAGCGAACACAGTGTGTCTGTCACGCTAAAATGACAGCTGCCCCTCGGACACAAAAATGGCTCTGGAAATGTAATACAAGAACGATTGCAAAATCTGAAGCAAGTTTCATAGGTGTCTACATTACGGAGCCTTGGATGATTTTTGTGGGGACTTTGCTCGATCTCATTGACAATTCTTTTCTTCAAAACAGTTGCTTCGTTGCGCGTGATTAACTCAAACATCACACCCTGCCTTACAGCTCCCCTCTTTGGGACGGCACCTGGGTTTTATTTGGGGCTCGTGGCATTTCCATGTGCGTGCCCTGGACACAGCCACCACAGAAAAGATTTTTCCAGAGGAAAAAGAAATGCTGCACGGAGCTAGCAAGGAAACCAGAGGCATTGAGTCACATCAAATCAACCACAACGTGGCCCGAGAAAGTCTTTGTTTCAAGTTAGTCCTCACGTGAAGCTGAATTTTGGGTACAACCACGGTCCTGGAGGGCTCTCTAGCTACTGATATGGTCCTGGTAATGCTGGCGCCAGCCTGTCCCCTCCCTGCACCGTGTTTGTCACCTCCTGTCCCCAGTTCTGTTGCAGGGCTCGTGTTATGTGTGCTCACCAGCTGACTCCAAATGGACTTGACAAGCTTGCTAAGCCACAGCCCTGCACGTCGGCCCCTCTCGGACCCTGTGGCAACACTACATGGCACAGCAGCTTTCCAAGGAAAGAGAAGCGGCTCTCTGGGAGGTGTCTTCCCATGTGTCTTATTACTGCTGTATTTATTTATCTTGCTTGGGCCAGGCTGAGCTGGTCCAAAAGTGCCTTGACAAATACATCAGGCACTCCAGAAATTCCCAGCGACAACCCATGTGGTGGCAAGTGCCTTTTATGCCAGCAAAAGTCTATGGATGGGAAAAGCTGTCTCTGCAGCAGCAGAATGAGACTCCTGAATCCAGCTCCCATGCACGGCTGCAACCCGTGAGACTACGCTCTTACACATGTATTTTTATTCTCTTGCTCGGCACTACAACGCTTTCATTCATTGCAGATTCTCCCTGGCTTGTACAGCACCAATAAAAGTGGATCCACTTCTCAGAAATGTCTTTGTCACGTTTTCAAAGGCTCCTCAGGCATTTCTGAAATGTTGCCTTCTGCATCACGTTATCCTTTGTGTCTCAGTCTAGCCAGTTTGCTAGCGTAGTAAATTTTCCCCAAATTGAATTGCATTACTTTTTGTCCACGGTTTACAATTAGAAGCCTTGAAAATATGAGTGCATAGTGCTTTGCTTACTGTGCTTACTGCTAGTACCTTCCGCATTTAAAGATATCTAAGTAGATAACTGACTACACAAGTGACTTTCTAACAAGAGCTGGAACTGTATGAGCACTTGGGGATTCTCAGGACAACCTTTAAACCAGCTCATGGGTGAATTTTCCTGTAAAAGTTGGAACATCCCTAGTTTGCTACGCATGCCTGTAAGTTATCTTTGATAAGTCATCTTTGCTTTACATGCACAAATCCCAGCGCTTACAGGCCCTTTGTGAAGCTGTCCTTCACACACTGGTGTGCACACAGCCCGTGTCGTTAGCCATCATGAGCCAAGGCAAGGAATTTAGAACAAAGATTTGGGAAAAAAATCAGGCTGTGTGTGGACAATAGTAACATACCATGTTAATAGTAACATCTAATAAGCGCAGCAATGAGGAAAACAAACACTTTCATTAATAATAATAATTTTGCAATCAGCATGTCAGCATGTATCTAATGGTCTGTTGCCCTTAAACTGAGATGAATTGGCAGTATGTGATTTAAACATGGTTTAGGCTTTGCTTTGTAGATGCGTGATTGCTGTAGAGCATCTCAGAGGAGCACAGAATCAGCACATGGGATTGCTTAGTGCTGCATCCAACGTCTGAAGTTGCATGAAAAGTTGCTGTCGACTTAGTGGAATTGAAAAAACTAACATTTCTGTGGCTGTTTCCGGCCTGCTTGGCGGAAAACATGATGCAAGATTTTCCTTGCCGGAAGAGGATGCTTTACCAGCAGCTGTTGAAGTCGGAAGTGTTGCTTCCAACGCAATCACTCTCATTTTTAATAGCCATAGGTGATGGCATTTTTATAGCATATTGGAGCCCAGGCATGGACGAAGATCTTACTGTAAAAGTTACTATGCAAGCGCCAAGCAAACGGCAACCTCAGCTACAAGAAAGATGAAGTCCTGTAATTAAGCCGTGCTCAAATCAAGCCATTATTCAGTGCTAAGTGATCAAGCACTCCTTTAAATGACTCTTGGGGGCTTGGGGTTCTTTTCTTTTCATTGAATTTCAGAAGTCCTCAGATCAGAAGAGACAGGCCAGGGTAATCTTTCTAATCCACATATCGATCAGTTATTCAGAGGAGATTGGAAGCAAAATGCAGTTCAAAGGCACCTTGTCCCTGCAGGTCCTCAGTGCGTGTGATCGGCCTGGGATGGAGCCCACAGCTGCCCAGGGATGGCTGCCACGTGGGTCCTTGCTCTGCTCCGGCTTCATCCCAAGCTGTTCTCTACATGAGTTACTCTGGATGTTGGAAAACTGGTGTAAATCTAAGCTGGCTGCAAACTCCCCAGATAGATTGATGCTGGAATCAGGATGTCTGAGCAAAACATAGCAGCACAAGCTGAAAAGCCTGAGCTACCTAATGCACATGTCCCTAGGGCAGCAGGTAGCTTGGTGACCTACCGCTGAGCACAGCCTTGCATCATCAAAGGATGTTTATCCTGAACATCAGGGCTCAGAGCAGTTAAAACCCTCACCCAGGTCCAGCCTAGGGCATGGCTGTTCTGTCAGTATGAAAAGTTGACATTTGCATTTCCCTTTCAGACAGCAGTAACCTAAGAGAGAAGTGTCTAAGCTGAAAAGCCATCCCTTCCTCCAGAAATGTGAAATGGGATGCTTTGGCTATTTGGAGACTTCTCAAGAAGCTTTATTTCCAGAGATTCAAAAACTCAACGCACTGAGTTTCTACAAAACAATAATTCCTGGCCAGAAAACATTTAGCTGGAGATTGCCCAGCTCTCGAGTAAATAAGAGACATGCTAAATGTGTAGCACGTCACTAACAACTTGCTGAATTTGGTTGCCTGACATGTCCACGTATTCACATGACTCTGGGAAATGGGGATTTAAAGTGGAAGAAAACATACTGTGATGCAATCCAGTGCTAAGAAACAATGAAATCACGCATAGCGTGGCGCATGTTTTATAGCTTCTGGACAGCTAAAAAGAACTGAAAACAATGTTACTCTTTTTCCCTACTCACCCACTTTTCCCATATGGTGCTTTCCCTCCTCCACACTTCCTGCTCTCAGCTTGGCACCATCTGTCCTGCCCGTGCCTTCCCTGCGAACACCCTCCTGTCCTCCTTCGCCTGGCACCCTTCCTGGCATCGCCTTCAACCAGGTTTCCTCTGGCAGTAGATCCCTCTCCAGGCTCTGGTCTGGTTTTGCTCCTTCTCTGCTGGCATTTGTGTCACTTGAGCTGGGATTGAAGGGGGACATCCCCTCCCTGCATATCTGATCGCCTCCTTGCTTCTTTGCAAGACATCAGGAAGGAAATAGGAAGCAAGAATAGCTGGATTTATTCATTTTTTCATGTGGGGCTTGATGTGAGGCTCAATCCATAGTCAGCCTCGGCAAGCGTGCCGTGCAGAACGAGCCGATGTGCTGTGCGCCCTGCAAGGTTCAGGATTTATGCCGTTGTTGGCATCCTTGGCGGAGGCTGGAAAGGTCTCAGCAAAATGCACTACAGCATCCTGCAGGTTCCTGCTGGCCCTGGGACCTCGCTGCCGTCCAAAGGCAGAGCCTGGGGCAAGTTGGTGAGAACTCAGCCGTGGATCACCTCCCCACCTTCTCAAAGCTCCTCAACGAGTCAACACCTTGCAATAATCTTGAGGAGGGAAAATCAGACTAAAATTCTTGTCATTTCCACCAGGTATTACTGATGTTCCCTCCCTGACCCCTCTCCTCACCCAGGCTTCCAGGAGCGTTCAAAGCGTGTTAATGCCCAAAGCAGCTTTCCGCTGCACTAGGCAGCAGGGCAATAGGAAAAGGAATCAAACCTCTGCCATGGAAAAATGATTTCTTTATGTTCACTCACTCTTTACCTTGACAGGAGCTTCAGCTTACAAAATCAGAAGAGGGTATGGAAATAGACACCTTCTTTAATGCATTTTTTTAATGTAGCCCATCTCTTCTCCCTCTAAGAGAAAGGCCTGGAGATAAAACCCATGGGGAGGCAAGCAGGACCTGGGGAGAGAGCCCAGGGGAGCTTGCTGGCCACACTGCTGCCTTCCCTCTTCATCAGGCACTTTCTTTTCTTTTTTTTTCCCTCTTTGCTAATAAAACTCATCTCTTTCCTCCCTTTAATATAGCCATGGAGCGCACTCGGGAAAGCAAACAGCTCTGGTGTGTAGCTGGAGTCCATCCCTGTGATTTCTCTGCGTGTAATTACTGCCCCGAGGCACGGCGGGCTGTTTGGCTGCCGGTCGCTGACTGAGGCTCGGCACAGCTCTCCAGTGGCACCACGGCTAATGCCTTCCACATTGTGGAACCAGTGTGTGATCCTAACCCTTGTCTACAGGATGGATGCTGAAAGTCACCGAAAGTCAATGGGCCCTTTGGAAAAAGGCTCCTTTCGATGGCTAGATTACATCCAGTGAAAAAAATGTTTGAAAATACAGACATTTTCAACCACATTAAGTATTTCATTGGAAAATTTGAGAATTTTGTGCTGGAAGGTATTTTATTTTCCTTTTCATGCTGTTTGCATATCATTTTGTGATGCCAAGAGCAGTCACACAGAGGTAGTGCATAACCATGACACAGCCTAACAAAATGCCTACAGCCAAGGTCATAATATAGCAGGGGGCTGTGGCTGAAATGTTGCAACGTCTCATTCCTGCCTCAGAGCCAGTGCTTGTCGGCATCCTCCCCGTGGCGTTCACTCCCGCAAGCTGCTGCCTGTAATTCTGCAAACGCTGTGTCTGTGTCTCGCCATCCCTTCACAACAAAGCAAAGGCTGAGAGGTGTAAAATGTATGTGGACCACAGACACGCAGGTTCGCAGGGATGGGGCTGGGCCCGTGCCGTAGCCCTGCAGGATCCTGACCCTGGTTCCCATCAGCAGCCAAGGGATGCTCAGCACACGGGAACACTTGTCTGAGAGATCCTAATGGGAGGAGGCTCTGATTGCATTAATCATCATTTTCTAAGACGACATGATTCCCCAGTACAGCACACAGTCTGCTATATTAGGAATATCATTTATTCAGATGATAAACTTCCATCAGCATAAGCAGCCTTAGCGGGTTTAAACAGCCAAGAGCTGAAAGAGCTTCATCGAAAGAAAAGGATGAGGGCAAACTTATACACCACCCTTAACATCTAGACATTGTGGGCTTTGGTTAAGGGGGAAAAGGAACATTTTTAAGATTGGTGGCGTTACCCACAAACCCTGAATTCAGAGTGTTACTCCAAATGCGACCGCAGGATGGGTTGAACCGTGGTATTCCCAGCACAAGCCCTAACCACACAGAAAATTTCTGGTTTGAGATTTTCTCTCCAAATCGCATGCAGGACTTGAGGATATTTTTTAGAAAAACCAAGATATCCCCAGTTGAAAAGAAAAAGAAAGTCAAAGTTCTGCATTTGGTGAATCAGCATTTCCTGATGAAGAAGATATTGTCCAAATCGCCCGTGGGCAGCACCTGCCAGGGCACCAGTCCCCATTGCTGGGACCGCAGATGTGTGTTCAACCCAGCGCAGCTCGATTGGTATCAGCTCGTTCTCAGCACCTCAACTAATAGAGTTTCTACAGTTTCCTGTGAGAAATTAATTTATGGAAATACAGTTCACTGTCAAGCAATTCTCCCTGGTGTTCGGTGTAGACGCTCCCTTTCTTAGCATTATTGCATTATCCCTGGTTAGAGCTCCTTGAATTAGCTTCCCTTTCCCTCCTTGCAGCGTACATACTTTGCATACTTATTAAAAAATTAGTATTGTAATTTAGTCGTAACTGAACGTGTCCCTTAAGCATCAGACTCGATTTCTCTGTTGGTTCTTTTTTCAATTAATCAACACTTATTGTGGTTTTTAGGACTGCAAACACCAGGTTAGGTGGAGCCTCACTGATACTGCAAACAGTATTACCGCAGGGATCTTCTAGAGGTTAATTCTAATAATTTCTGTTGCCCTGGCTTGATATCATGTAAACCTGGAAGACAAGGGATTGCCCAACCGGTTTGATTTTACGCATAGATGAGGTTACCTTCCACCCGTCACAGCCCTGGCACCGTCAGTGCCAGCGTCACTTCTCCTATAATCTCCTTTAAAATCCCCCCTCTTCCAAAAATAGACAGCTGAAACTGTCATTGTGCTACTGTCATTTAAAAATAATATAAAATATAATCCGATGCCAATATATTCCTACTTAAAGAAAAGAGTTAGTAATTACTATGACTCTGAGCTTTTCAGGGCTGAAAATATGTCACATTTCAGAGCTGTTACCCATTGGAACCCTCAGAAATGTTGGAAATGCCCTGAAGGGAACCCAGTCTGTTGTGCACATACTATTCAAATATATTTTTATAAGAGCAGATTGTGGTTTTGTTTATTTAGAGCTTTTTCTCCCTGCATATGCTTTACTATTTTGGGTTAGTCAATGAAATATTACTGCCTCTAGACTTTGGCTACTGTATCATTGTTACCTACACTAAATGTACGTGTTTCAGGAGCATTATGAAATAGGAGCTAATCTAATTTAGTGGGAGAAGAGGTGGTAGTCACATTTTTCAGAGTTAGAGCCACAGAGGAACAGTGTACTGGGAGGGACTGGCAGCATCCCCAGGTCTAATTTCTTCTATTTTAGGCACAGGTGCAACAGAGATTTAGCCTGGAAAGTCTATCAGCCACAAACACTTCTTGGTGCTTTGTAACAAACTTAAAACCTTTAGTGGAAGACCAAAAGCCAGACATATCAAATCCCACTGTAGGAGAGAAGCAAGGGGTTTACTAGTGGACAGCATGCTAATTAGAGGGGGTTTTCCCAATCAGTTCAGGATATTAATGGAATGGGATGGCTCGTATCTGAGTGGGTGACCGTTCAGGAGGGTCACAGCAAGGAAAGGTTTCTGAGGCTGGAGAATTAATGTGGGTGAACACCATAGCGTGAGCCAGACGGGGCACTACTTAAGGAGAGCTTTGTTAGAATGAAAAAGACATTTTAGCTGAAAAAAAATGGCCTGGGACAGTTGCATCAGAGCTGGTTTCTGGGACAAGGGTTGGAAAACTCTTCTATGTCAAGCACATAGAGGAACAGCCGTGGGGCAGGTCAGGATGGGAAGGTTTGGAAAACCTGTTCTTGTTAGGCATGGAAGTACATGGGTACTTCTGACCTTGGCTCAGGGCACATGTCCTTCTAAAAGCAATTGCTCTGCTACCTTGGCAGCCTGCTCCTCCTCTCAATAGTCATTTGGGGGCTTTCAGGAATGTCTGCCTCCTGCGTGCAGCTTTTCATTGCAAAGGAGCCTAATTCTGATTTGGCTTACTTGGATCAAAGATAGCTCTATGGAAGGAAATGAAATGACTCAGGTACTAAACTGGTGATAAAAAGGCAGTCAGTCTCCAGGGACTCTCTAGAACAGATACTCCCAATAAAACAATGAATTGTTTTATAGAAGGATGGAAGACAATTAATTAAAGGAAGAAAACCAGTTTAAAAATAAATACAGGATGTTACTTGGCTCCAGAACTTTGCCAAAGTAAATCCTAATTAAATCCCAGTTAAATCAATTTTGTGGATGTGCCTGTTTCTAAACCAAAACTCTTTTTGTTATGCAGCTATCTATATAATGAATAATGTTATAAAAGCCTTTGCTCGCACAACACTTGAAAAGACTCCTTTGGAAATTGAGAACTGATTTAAGGCAAACAACAAAACCTGCCGAGCGAGTCTGTCCCCAGCACATGACAATAATCATTCCCACCCAGTAACAAAGCACTTGTCTCTGAATGATCAACACGAGCTGCTGCTGGTAACTTGTCTAATTACCACTTTCAAAAATGATATATTATTTTTAATGAGAATGCATTTCTCCCTTCTCTCCTGCTTGTTTGCAAAAGGTCAGAAGGACGCTTTCATGTTCAGGCTGTTTCAACCTAGAGAAGCTGGTGCTGCCTTAAAAAATGCCAAAATAGCCTCCTTAGAAATTGCTTCAGAGAGATTCATGGGACTTAGAAACGGCGTTCTCAGAGTTATCCCGGAAGGTTTCTTAGATGGAGCTGTCATTGAGTTTCACGGAGAGGAATTATTAAAATAAACTTTTTTTTTTTAATAGCAAATTTGGATTTGAAGACTAATCCTCCTTCCCGAGTCCTGCAGTGCAATGGGTGTCAGCACAGCCACAGTACAGGAGCCTCGGCTGCCTTTCTTCTGCTGCGAGTGAGGGAGTCAAACCCTTCCCCGAGAGCTTTTCAGCTCTTATTAAAAACGTGGGGATGTTTAGCTGCAGATGTCTGCCTTGCCTCATGTTTTTAATCTCACGTTCAGGGTGGGTTTTAAAGAGTCTGTTCAGTCATTTCTTTGTATGAAGAATTTTCTTCCCAGGGAAATAGTCTTTTGAAAGGGAAACACCCACAAATAGGTTCCTGCTTTTCTCCATTTCTGTTCATTTTTATGACTTATTTCTCTACCACAGATGGAGATTCATAGCCAAGAAGCATCTTCCCACTTGTCTTTCCTAAAGCCAGATGACAGAAGATATGAAGGGCCACCTCAAGAGTTCGCAGGGATGTCCCTGATGACTGATCCCATTCCTGATTTTTTCCCCCAACAAAATATACTCAAATAAGGAATCAATACTCTGCCTTGCAGCTCGGAGTGCACAGAGGATGGTCTCTACCCACGCGGAAAGCATGCCTTTGGGTGGGCTGTAGGGCACAGGGGCTGGCTGAGCTCAGTGCCTGCTTGAGGGGCACCTGCAACTGAAGCAGGAACACGGGCACGTGGCATCAGCAAACACAGCTCCTCACATTAAAGCTTGGAAGAGATTTGCTGCTAAGAGAGGATTAATTTTATGAGTCATCAAAATCTCAATTGAGATGCAGGCAAAAGGATTGAAGAGAGAACATTGCAGTGAATGAGATTATAAAACGAGGAAATCTATCACAAACTCCCTCAAAGGTAGGGAGCACATTCTTAATTCTTATTTAATGGCACCATTCCTTGTGTCAATAGCTCCGTTAGAGATTAACTAGAGGCCTTGTCCATCTGCATACTGAAAAAGAAGCTGGAAATGCTCTTTAGGGTAACTCACAGAGACAGAAATAAACATTCGCTTGCTAACTTCATCTGCAACAATTTTAGAAAAAGAAACCATGTCCTACTCTTTGGAAAACTCTGCAGGTAACTAGTCCCTGCAAAATAATCCATCCTGACTTCTGGGAACAGGGAAAATCTTCTAAAGTAGAAGTTTCGCTTTCTCCAGAGCACGAAAAGCCTCAGACATACAGAAAAAAACCAGCCACCATGTCACACCAGGCTTGAATCACAATAAGTGCTCCCATTTTTCAAGTCAAATGCCCTTGGAAGTGTTAAATTTCCTGACAAATGAAGCTCGGGGTCTCTCAGCATGAACTTCAGAACTGCTTGATTTAAGCTTTGCAAGAGCAGACTACTTGTGAAAGACACTTCATCACTGTGTCCTGAAGCTGGCTTTCCAATATGCCTACACTGAAGTCTTCACTTGTGTTTCTACATATGTTTTACCATTTCCCTTCTCTCTCTGCCAATCCCACTTATTCAAAGCTCCCCCGAACTAGACTGTTTTACTTTGAACCTGTGCCTGTCTATGAGCTTAAGGATGTGGAAGGAAACCTAAGTAAAAAACCCACCTATTCTGGAGTCAGGTCACCTCAAGGTCCTTCCCATGACACCTTCTGAAGCCTTGGTGCCATCTCTCAGTTGATACCACCAGGAAAGGACCCTGGAGCATCCCATCCCATGGAAGCAGAATAGATTTGTGGACACATCTGGCAGCAAGAAGCTTCAGCTCAGGGCTCCAACTCCCATGCATCTGTCCAGTGTGGACAAACTTGGGTGCAAAGGTTTGCCAGATGATAAAAACCTAAACGTTAGAGGTGGAAAAGACCTGAAAGACCAATCTGCACTCCCCCATATGTTAACAAGTTCTGTTTTCCCATGTGATTTTAATCTTTTTCAAGCCCCCAGGCTCCTGCCCACCCCTTCTGGGAAATGCCTCTGCAATCTGGCAGCTTTTTCTGCTGAATGGAGGGCTCCCAGCTTGGTGCAACACCATAAGATCCCACCTGGGATTTTACAGCTTGATTATTCCAAGTTGAGAGGATGCAAATTCTGTCGCTGAAGTCACTGGATGCTCAAAAGGTCTGAGAACAGTTATTTTCTGACTGGTGTTTCAGGAAATCCTAACGAAAGTGGAAATTCAGAGCAAAAAGTTGAGTGATCTGTTCTAGAAACACTTTCACAGCCCTCGGACACTCACATCCTTCCAGGCAATAGAGCCAAGACCATCTCTGCATGCCCAGGCTGGATGCAGTTATGCTCTGGAGTGTGAGGTTGTGCAGCTGATACCCCTTCACGTGACAAAAACACTCTGTGTCTGATGATATTGGGGTGGAGATGTCACCTCCTTAGTGCTTGTGAAAAACCCATCCCCAGAACTAGCTACATACTGGAACTAGGTAAGAAACATGCAGGCTGAGTGTTTGTATGTTGAAAACTGTATTTCACTGAAATGCTTTAGGGAAAGGTATCATTATATACTAAATGTTGGGGGTTTTTTAAGAGGGAAGGCAAAGCATTTTGATGATGTCGAAACATTATGACAATATCATAATGGAACATTTCAATTGCTCATTTTGGAATACTCTTATTTTGCTATGCCATTTCACAAATATATACCAGTAAAAGAATATGATTAACAGTAAATTTCGGCATCAGCAGGAAATTTTTAGTTTTTATAAGAATAAACTCTTCAGATCAATCCTACTAAGAAAGTGTCTTCAAAATAGGTATTTTCTTAAAATTGTCTTTGTTTTGCAATTTTTCTAAATCTGGATGTTATTCATGGTGGGTTTTTTCACGTTTTTTCATGAAATGAAACTGTCTTGGCCTTGTCCTACTCTGAGTGTTTTGACACACCCAGTCCTCCCCTCTCCTGACTCTTAAGTTTCAAGTCCCCCATTCCTGCAGGTTCATCGCGAGCTCTTTGGCTGTTTGCACAATTTGGATGCAGCAGCTGAGGGCATTACCGCACGCATTCCTGGCCAGCTGTGCTTCATGTTGTCTGTTTGCCTTCAGATGGCTAAGTCTGAGTCTCACCAGGACTCATCAGCCTCTTCATTTGTCATCAACTGCCTGTCCAAGCCCTGGCAATGTAAAGTCTCTGCAGAATTCATAACTGTTAGCCAGCAGCTGGAAATTAGCAGTAATTTTCTTAATATTGGCTATATAAAAGACAATGAGGATGAACACTTCCACTGATTGCTGTGAATGCCCAGCTAAATTTGCCCATCCTTCTGGCCCTCCCATTCCCCAGCCCTTTGCCGCCTACAAAGCCACAGCTGGGGTCATGATCGCTGAAGCCAGCAGTACTCTTTTAGCACAATGATTTGCAGAAGAGCAGCTATGAGCCAACAGCATTTTGTAGCAGTGTTTATCACCTACGTGTGAACGACTAGCAGGGCCATGACTGTGCTATGTTCATTTTGAATGCAGAGACCCAGCTAGGAATGTAATTTTGGACACAAGATGTCTGGATACACCAAACTCAACAGTGTGAAGTTAGGGGGAAACTGCAGCTTTGGGATACATTTGGCTGTGGGAATGAGGCCAGGTCAAAGAGTTGCTGCCCATTCCCATTCCCATTCTGATTCCCATTCCTGCTCAAGCCACTCATTCGTGTACACACTCCAAGACACCAACCTCCTCAACATGTTGGGATACCTGTTTGTGTAGCCATGGTGTAAAACACAATAAACTGCTCTGTGCTAACACAACCCTCCCGTCAATGCACCGCATCAATGTCTATCCATAGCACTCACATCTCCTAACACAGTGAGAGTATGCAGGTCCTAAAATGCAGAAGATGCACCTCCAAGATCCAGAAATTAGGAGCTACCTGCATGAAGTCAGCAGGGCAGCTTCATTGTTGTTTGATGGTTGGACTTGATGATCTTAGAGGTCTTTTCCAACCTTAATGATTCTATGATTCTATGATTCCTTGTGCATGTCCATTATTGTACAACTGGATATTGATGGTTTTGCAAAAGCCTTGTCTCAGTCAGTGCCCAAGATGGACCTCCTTTAGGGAAGCAGTTGTGGCTGCATAGAGAACATGGGGTTTTGAAGCCCTGGAGGGAATGAAAAGGTCTTGCTCTGCTGGGACACCCAGGTACAAGTGCAGCCCTTTATTTCTTTGCCATTAGATGGAGAACCTGTACAAAGTGACAGTTTCTCCTCATGCATTCCTGCTGGAGCTTTCCTGCTTTCAGAGCAGTCCAGGCTTTCTGCAAGAAGCCAGTTACGTGGCTGGTTTGCACTGTGCCTTATTTTTACACTCATAGGGTCCTCCTGATTTCTGAAATGATCTCATCACAACCTCTTGATTAAAGGGTATCCAAAATGCAAGTAACACTTTGATGAGCCGAGATCACTAGACTGCATGTAGATGTTGAGGGCACTTCTTACTGCAGCAGAATCACTGAAGTGAACATTTTAGATACTTGTACTTCTCACGTGCTGCTATTCTCAGAGATTTAATCTTGTGCTTGTCACAAGAATTGCTGGTTTGTCTCTCTGCAGCAGTGTCAGAATCACTCATAGACCATGCTCTGTTCTCCACTTGATGGATGGGAAGTATAAAACCAAAAACTTTCTTAATACAAGAGCTAAGCACTTGTGGATTTCCACCTAGGGATGAATTTATACACTTAAGTATTGGGTTTTGTCCCAATGGTGGGAAGGGGAATTGAAATTGTAATGTTCTATTTTCCTTTGTGGAACAGACTATCAAAATGATTTCAATTTGGAAATGTCAAATGTCACTTATCAGGTGAAATATTTTGTCACTTCTGAAGCTGACGAGAAGGCATCTTTGGTTTCCAGCCACCATGGCTTGTATAATTTAACTGATGATACCTTCCTTGGGAAAGAGTGGCTGCTCCTTGGAGCAGCATGTAAGATGCTGTGCACAAATGCACATCAAGACAGTCAGGCTCCTGTGTGTGCTGGCCCCAGAAGTCTTGCATTTCTTCTCCACAGTAATGCCCACACTGCCCAGAGCAGTGCGGAAGGGCAGAGAGCCACGCTGCTGAGCCCTCTCAGGTGGAGGCAGGCATCAGGCAGCTACAGGCAGGAGTGGCCCTGGAGATGCTTCAGTTCATGCCAAGCAGAAAAGCTCTAGGTATCCAAGTGGGATTTCTGGCACATCGTGCCTCACAGAGAAGACCTCCAGGTGCTTCTACTGACTACCCCTAAAGCAGCTTTCTTCTCTCTATTTTCTGTTCATCAAAGTACCTAAGATAGAAAACTACAGGGAAAGATGCCACGTCTTTTCCAGTTGCAGTTGCAACTGCACAGTCTGCCATTGCTCTGCTCACTGAAGATCTTTCCCCCCTTCTCCAGCTACACATTCCCAGGTGACGGCATGTCTGCAGTGAGTTGGTCTGGTCTTGGGATCTTTGGGTAGCTCATGCAATGCCCAGTATAAAACCATCACAGCAATATACCTTCCCTGGCAATGTCCTGTCCTTGGGAGTGCTCTCTCCGCTTGCAAGCTGGACACTTAATGCTAATAGTCAAAGAAGATAATTCTGTGCTAGTGGGGGCCTGGATTTGCAGACTCTTCTGGTTATCTATCTGATAAAATAACTCAGGCACACAGAGAAGGCTTCTAAGCAACAGGACTGCATGGGGGGCTGATGACTCTTTCTATTATGTTCAGGGGCATCTGAATCTCACTTGTGTTATATAGAAGGGAATTATTATGGCAACGATTGTGTCTAACTGAGACCAGGGAAACACAAAATTATCTTAAAGCACTATTAGTAGCAGGACACTTAGAGAAAAATGTCAATAATTTTACTTCCCCTTTCTAATGTGTTTTTTCACCAAAAGCTCTCACAGCTCTTTTTAGTCATTAGCTAAGCAAATCTCACAATCCTCCTGCCAGAAAAGCATTAAACTATTTTACTTTTTAGTAGTGTGAAAGAGGGGTCAATAAGAATGGGGATTGGCAACCCTGAGCTTAAAGACAAGGTTGCTGTGAAATGACCATGGAATATGTGTAAGGAAATGTAGTCCTGCTGTTCTCCTCCATGAACACATCTAGTAACTTTTCACTGGATCTCAGACATATCCTTTCTCTAATGATGGCTTGACTTGAGTTCAGCCTTTCTTATGCCAAAATTATCCCCGTGGAGGAACCTATTATTTGTCAGAGCCCTCGTGGTGGCTGTCTCAGCTGTGATGCTTACAGGTAATTCGCAGGCTGAACATTTTTACCTGCCAGAAGTGTGTCTTGGGGGCCCCCCACAAAGGACATTCAGAGAGTGACAATGGCAGTGGCCAGAACACCACAGCCACCTCCCATGTGCCAGCACCATGCTGAGACGTTCTCCAGATACTCGTGACCTATGGTGGCTACGGCAGACAGTAGAGTCCTGGAGCATCTGGCTATGTATGTGTGATCTTAGCTCATCTGCTGGGCAACTTCCAGCCTGTTCTCGGCTGCTTAAAGGTTGCCAGAGATGAGAAGGAAGACAAAAAGAGAGGGTAGAGGAGGGCAAAAAGGGAAGATAAGGAATCAAGGCAGGAAGAGAGGTACTACATGAAGAAGAACAGTCTTGTCCCTTGCAAATTAATTCATCGCAGTGTGAGTCTCTGGTTTTCCAGAGATTTAGTCCTGATTGAGGCTGTTCCAACAGCTAAAATTTGCCTTTGTAAACAACCCTGTTCTCATCTCAGGTGCTGAGATTCTCCATGTGCCCACGCACATGCCCGCTCCCACGGATGACTGCTAACTCTGACCCCAACCTGAGTGTATTTGTACAAAAAAATGGTAGAAGCAAAAACAAATTCTACAGAAAAATCCAACTTTGCAATCTTCTTCCCACCCTCATTAAGCTTAATGATTTATGCCTTGTAATTGCCCAAAATGGGCAAGAATCCCTGAATCTTAATAATTCTAAGTATGCCAGAAGTAAATTTTAAAAGCCTAAGCAAAAATTAAATGACCATAAAATGTGTGTTCGCCTCCCAAGAGACAGTTCTGTTTCAACATGACAGCTTAATTAAAAGCTCAGTAAATTGGTCACAACATTTTTTAATAAACAGTCTTTGTAGACAGTATGCAGGAAAGAGATGGTGCTTGTAATGCAGCAGAAGTAATTGAAGTGATCAGAGGTCCCCACTCCTTTGATGACCTCTGCAGTAGCTAAAATCAGCTTGAACCACTGCTAGGGGGAAGCTGAGGCAGGTGAAGAGCTGGAAACCACATTTATATTCCACAGTATCCACTCAATGCAAATTAACATCGCCCAGATTTAACTACATGGGAATGCATTTAAAAGTTTTAAGGTGTGGTTGTGTCTTTGAAGCTTCAGTGCTGGGTGTGTGACCTGTTCCAGACGTCCATGTGAGGCTCTGATTTGTCACGTTGGGAAATATTTGCAATATGTCCCATTGGTTAGAGTACCTGGAGATTTGGAGATCAACATTTGTTGCTCCCAGGGCAGCTCCCTCGTCCCTAACGAGTGTGTAACCACCAGGCTGTCGGTGACGTTGGACAATTGGGACCTGGGGTCAGGAATGCCCTTTGTAAGGGATTGCCACACATCCAGGAGCCTCCTGGTTGTTCTCACTAACCTTGAGTCCCTTTTCAACTTCAGGATGCAAAAAAAAAAAAGAAATTTCGTTTCAAAATCACCTTCTGTTTTATTTATTTTGAAACACGAAATACCCCTCGGCCACTCAAATGAAATGTTTCATTTCAGGAGAAATGCAATACTTCATTCAACCTGAAATGACTTTTTCCTTCCCATCCAGAAGAGCCAGCGAACCAAAAAATTGGTTATTCCCTCACCTCTACTTGTTCCCCATCTCCTAAGCCAGATGGCCCTTTTATAATTTCATCTGAAAAAACACATCCCAGGTCCCTTTCTCATGCATTTAGTCTACACAGTCGCCTGCGAAGTTAACTGATGCTCTGATCACATCACACGAGCCACTTTGCATTCGATCTCTGCCACAGAATTGAACCTTCCTTCAATTATTTATTGATCTGATGTTTCCTTTCCCTTAGCTTAGGGTTGCGGGAGGAGGCCAGGTGGTTCAGAGCTGTGAAGAGAAAGAGCGAGAGCTGCCTCTGGGATGCTACTTCCCTGCAGCATTACGGGACTCGCTGCAACCCTGGAGGCTGAGTCCTTTGCCCAAGTCCTTTGCTCATCTCCAAACTCAAAACTGTGTGAGTCAAGGGCTGGGACAGTGCCCTGTGAAGCAGGGCTGTCCCCCTCTCTCACACGTATGAGATGTGACGGGAAACCCAGGAAAGATATTTGGTGTGAGCTGACTTCCACCCGTTGCAGAGTCACTTGCCTTTAATCTGTCTCTCTTCTCCACTTCTTTTTTTTTTTTCTGAGAGCAACACTCAGATCACAAGTCCTCAAAAAATGAAAGATGAAACTTTTTAAAAATCTCTTCTATAAATGGTGTCATTCTTCCTAACACTCTGGCAAGAGATCAAACTAAGGAGCTGGTGGCTTCCAAACCTCCTGACTTTTTTTTTTTTTTTTTGCAAAAGTTACAGAAATTAACTTTTCCATCTGGGCCAATTTCATTTGGACTGAAATTTGTGAAGTTCTTGCATTTCTCAATTATTTTCACCTTAGTCTCATGAAAACTTGTGCTAGTGGTCACACTGTATATAAACCAACCCACCACACTCTTCCGCATCTGATGTCTTTACCCATCTGATGTCTTCAGGCATGGGACAATCCATCTTTAGGACTAGTTCATAAAGACATCAAACAGTCACTGATGAGAAAAACTCAAATAGAACATCCCCCAAAACACCTCGGGGGGAGGGGGGGGGTTGGAAAACTACACAATTAAGTATGAAATCTTTGTGAATACCCTCCAAAACACTCCAGAACCAGTTTAAAGACATTTTGCTACCCCTTGCACCTCCACCTGCTCTTACAATTCACATCCCATCGGTGATGTTCAAGTGAAAAGAATTCACCCATAACACTGTGTTTAACTAAGTCAGAGAATATTTTCTTAATATCCTATTGAGGACCAATGCTGTGGACCAGCATATGTTTGTGGATTCACATACTGAAAAGCTAACACAGTTACCACTGGATCTTCAGTACTGCCTCCCATATAATTCAAGTTAGAGTATTTTTTCTTCTATTGAGTCTACAAATCTGTAAATATGAAGATGAAGTTTCTTGCAAAAGCTGACTATCTGGAAAGAAGCTGTTTGGCTAAGATTTATGGATCATATACAATGCCGTCAGGATTGGCTTGCAAATGATTTACTAAACAAAAATGGGGCTGAGTTCATAATGGATGTTACTCAAAACCAGAAATTTGACTGGCGCTATATATTTCATCTATTGGACATAAAATGCATTTGCTGTAATAAAGTGAAGATATAAATGTTAAATATATTCTTTTTTTCTTTTTCCTCACATGTGGATTTGTGCTTAAGAATTCTTCTTGGCTGCTGGAACTGTGATTGATAACAGCCTTGCTGAAAGCTTCGCTAACACCAGTTCAGTGTTGGGCAAATTTGCTTTGGAGTATGCTTGCCTCAAACAAATATACCTTGGAGTCCATTAAAACTGTTTGTGAATTTGGGTTTGAAGCCTTCAGCAATTTCAGCAGCCCCAGAGCTTTTTGGAAGATGAATTGTAGCATCTGCTGGTTCATAGCTCCTAAACTACTGATTGCTTGGAGCTGGGAGAGGATAACTGGGAAAAGGACTTTATCCTGCTCGTGGCCACTGCTGGAGACAGGGTGCTGAGTTTGAATAGCTGGTCCTAGAGCTTATTTCCTAGGTTGAAGAGACTAGACTTTGCCTGTCCAGAATTCAAAGACATCCTTTAAAAATGATCATAGCAACTTGTCTTCCTCCCTTCCCCAGCACAAATATCCCAGGGGTACTGCACAAATCCAACCCCACCCTGAAATCCACTTCTGACAAAAGCTAGTGAGATATTGCCATCATATTTCTGCTGAAAGTCTTCATTTAGGCTGCCCTGCCCAAGGCTGCAGATGCTGTGCCCTTTCAGGACACAGTTTCATGGCCATGCTAAGTCTACAGAGGTGCCACTTCCTGACACAACAGAGGTCCCGACCTCCCCAGCGGCTGGCACACCTTTCTCTTCCATCCTCGTGTCACTCATACACCCTCATGGGCATAGCAGAAATCATCCCATTGTTGTCGTCGTTCTAAATATTTTGTTAGAGACGATGGATTTTTTTTTTGCAGTCATCTCCACGTTTCTGATGGTCTCAGCCTCTTGAGGGAGAATATGAAAAGGAATTCAGTGCCTTTGATGCTGTGGACACAGCTGTATTGTTCATCACCTCGGTACAAGCAGGACTGTACCAGGAACACTACCTGCTGCATAAATGACGACACCTGAAATGGCCGTACACCCAGAGGGACCCAGCTGGAGCAGCTGCCTCAGAGGCTGTCTGGACAATGTCTGACAGCCGTCTTGCTGGGATATTTTGACTTACACATCCTAGAACTGGAATAGGTCCAATCCTGTGCAGCCTGTGGACCACAGGTCATCAGGAGGAACAGGACCTGCAAGCACCTCTCCACACTACACTATGGTAGCTCATATAGTCCCTGTTTAACCTCACAATGCATTATTTCATGGGGGTGTTCGAGACGGCTTCCAGCTAGCCAGGGATCTGGAATTGATCAGAGCTGAATCTGAGCTCATGGGCTCAGACATACCCTACATTTATTTTAATCACAACAGAACATCAGATTCTTCTTCTTCAAAGAAAATGCTTTATGTTTCCCTTTTGTAGGATTCAGAAGGCTTCTCCTAAAATGTCTATATTTGCAGCAGGACAGAAATTATGAGTTTTGTCCAGCTAGTTCGAGAAAACTCCTACAGCCCCCACACCCTGGAGGCACATCCCTACCAGCATGCCTCCCGTGGGAGATGCAGGATTGCCTCGTACCCGAGGGGCTGTATGGTGCTCGCAGAGGAAGCCTGCTCGGGAATCCCTGATCCAGTGGCTTAAGTCCTGATGCTATTTCACTAAAGGAAGCAATGTTTTCAAAGAGCATGCACAATATCACATCTCCAGGTTTGGCCCCAGACCTCTAGAATCAAAAAAGGAGGCTGTGCTGCATGAGAATGAGATACTAATTAGCTAATAATCTCTAATGGCCAAAGGAAAATGAATATGACTAGCTGTCATTAAGTTGGTTTTGAAAGCCTTTCTTTAGTGTATAAAGCACATTAAAAATGATTTCATGATCCATCATGCCGTATGGTTTCTATGGCATAAAAGAGGAATTATCGGCAATCATAAAGCATACAATGACCATCATTTAGCCTTGTCGTTAACTGCAGTAGTGAGTGAAGCAAACTGTGGCTGCAAATAAAGAACAACTTGCTTTTATTTTTAGTCCCTAGCGGTTTGCTTTGTCCAGCCTGTGGGACCACATTTCACAGCAACCTCTTTTCACGGATGACAGCTAAATGGGACTCCTTCCGTGGTCTAAGGGCTGCCTTTTCGGTCCTTGCAGGGACCGCTGCAAAGTGGCCCAAGGCAATTGTACTCGGGCTGGAGTCTGCTGCCCATCCTTACGAGAAAAGCACCGCTAGATCAAACCTAAATGTTCACAAGTCCCTTCTGCCAAGCGACAGCTGGCTTCTTCCTTGCAAGTGAAGAAATGGGTGTCCTTTGGTTTAGCCTCATTCTGTCTCCAGCCTCTCTCAGCGCTGTTCCTGCCAGACAGCTACAACACAGGTTACCCGACTCCAGTTTGCATTCAAGTTCACAAACGAATTGATAGCGTGCCAGGCTTTGGAGCCTACTGTCTTTGATAACTTGGGGCCAAGAACTGTCAATGAAAGTGTTTCATTTTAGACTGTGAGTACCAAAAATGTCTCAATGGGCAAGAAACAAAGGAAAAACAAGAAAGAAAAAAGAAAGAAGAAAGGTCAATGTTTCCTGCAAAAATCCTTCAGGTGACACTGGTCCCCTCTGCTTTCCGGCACCAGCTGTAAACTGACATTCAGAAGGCTCCAAACAGCATGAGAAGATCCCTCTGCAAAGAGTGGTCAGTTTAAATAAATCACGCCTTTCCCTGAATCAGGGCAGCTGCAGGTGTAAACAGCCACAGAGAGCAACCGTGCTCCCTGCTGACAGCAAAGTACCCAAACACAAATGATTTGGTGGGCTCTGACAGCTGCAAAGCTGAAACAAGTTAGAAATACATCCTATTAACTCAAGGTTTTGGCCTAAAGAGACTTGTTATTCTTCCTGCAGCACAGGCAAAGGGATAACACCAATTGTTGGGGTAGCTGTTGGCTCTTTTGGATTGATGAATGATAAATATTGCTCAGGTCTCAACAGCAGCACAGCCACAGTGACCCTGGGAAGTAACTCCACCGGGGTTTTAGCAGCCCGGCTTCGAGGAGTGGCTTCCAGAAGGAGCCACCAAGCCCCACGCCTGCTCACCTCTCGCAATGGTGGCTATAAATCATCTCTGCAGCCCCGTCCCTGGTGTTAGGCAGGACAGGTTGAGGGCAGCTCTCCTGCCTGCTGTCCCCCCCTCCAGCTTATGCTGGGAGGGAAAGGCTGGCTCCCACAGCAATACTGGCTGCAGTCACAAAACTACTTTAGTTATCCAGGGGTTTCCCTGGGTAAGAAACTCCCTAAAAATGCAGCTGGGATAGATAACAGATGCACTGCATAAGTCCTTGCTCAAACTGTCACCTTCCAGAGTCTGATTTAGGGCTAAATCTTGAAGTGAGAGATAAATCCTCATCAGCATGGAAGAACCCATGGACTGGCCCAGCCAACCCTCCACTAAACTTACACAGCTGACAGACCTAAGAAGAGCACTGCAAATATCTCAAGGTCAGAAATGCTTTTCTGCAGCCCTCTTTTCTTTTATTAGGTCTTTTAGCCCTATTAAAATGTACTAGAGAGGCTTTTATGCAGGAACTAGCAAAATTTTAAGTCCAGTCTTTTTCTATTACTGCAACTCTAATGACTTCTTTGGAGTTATCGCTAAGCGGAAAGCAGGTTAGGCTACTGTTCCGTTACAAACAAAATAAACCCCAAAGCCATCATTATGCAAATCAAAGAGAAAACGAGCAATTTACCTATGTTAAAGAGAGGACAGTCTTGCAGGCTAAGTCTTGGAAGAAGAGTCAGGAGCTTGAAAAAGAACACCTTGTCTTGCAAGCAGTCAGCTTTGCAATGCTTCGGATGCCATTCAATAGGGAGGGACTGCGGCTGGGGCAATCATGGGGAAGGCGGTTCAGGTGCTGATCCTGGCTCGCAGAGGAGGAGGCAGATACCTAACACCGGAGTTACAGCTCCGAGGTGGCACTGGGGCACCTGGAGTGGGCAGGGCTTCGTATCACACCGCTGTGAAAGAAACTTATGGTTTGGCTCTTGCAGTTGCAAAATCAAAGTATTTCCATGGATCAGTTAAAAAGTGTGGCAAAATGTTTCTCTGCATCATCCCCCTTTTCTCTCCAAGCCCCAAACACAAAGAAATCCCCCAACCCAGCTGAAACACCGATTCTCTGCATTAACAGTTTAGATAACAATTTCTTCAGCACAGGGCTTAACATTGCCCCATACGGGGCTGCTCATGGTGGATTTTGGGAACCTGTGGAGTGGCTTGAAATGAAACCTCTGCTGATGCACAGCAGTTTGTGCTTCCGGGAGGATATTTCTCTGCTGGCAGGAGAGGACAACTGCAGCTGAATCAGGGCCCACGGGCGAAAGGGGCTGGGGTACCAGGCTGCAGAGGTGAATATAAGCAGGAGGCAGACGCTGGAAGGTGTTTCACTTCCATCCTTGTGCCCAAGCCCATGAGCACGATGCTGCACAACCACTTCAGCTGCAATAAAGATTAAAGGAACGAGATTTGCACCTGCTCTGGTGTCTGTCTGTTCTTTTTTGCCTTTTGCATTCTTTCTGGGGGGTACATCTCCCTTCTCGAACCTTAAAGATCAGACTTTCAAAGATGTTCTGGCTCTGCAATGACTTTGAAGATCTGGCCCAAAGCCTTCAACCAGGGGATACTGGAGGCAAGAGAGGAAAATATGTTCTTTCTGCAGGGGATGAAAAAAAAAATCACCTTGTGTTTGCTCCACTCTTCTGAGCAAATGAAGCGTTGTCTCTTGAAGCAGAAGTGTGGAAGGAGGCAGGGCTGGGCTGGGCACAGGGGTGGAAAGGGAGGAGCGGGATGTCAAGGGAAGGTTACAGGTCTGATAGTGCTGGCAGCATGCCCCCAGCCCAGCTCTGACACTTGAAAGAGGATTTTATCCAGCTTGAACACATTGCCTGCAGCCTCAGTGCAGATCACACGGATTAATGGCTTGAAATTAAACCTCTGCTCATGCAAAAGAGCAGTGTGAGTTTCCAGCAGAACATTTCTCTCCTGGCAGGAGAAAGCAAGTGCCATGTGGCATTTGCACAGGGGGCTGCTGGTGGGCAGGCATCTACGGAAGAGCGACTAAATCATTCCTTTCCCAGCTGCAGTAATATTTCTCCCCACTGCATGTTACAGCTGAGCTCCTCTGACTCCCACTACAACGGCTGAAACTCAATGAAGACGAAATCAAGAAGTGCCTGCTCTGTGCTGTCACCCGGATGCCAGATCGGGTCTACCCAAACCAGGATTAGACAAGATGAATCTTCAAAGACCAGTTTGAACTATCACCTTCAACATACCAAGATGTTCAAGAGCTTCACGCTTCTGCTGTGCTAATGCTAACACCTCCTGCAGCAGTCAGGCCACAGGAGAAAGAGTAATTGCTCTATGCAACATACAATGACAACTGGTCTTGAGTTGGAGACCCAGTTGTGTCCTCCTGCTTATACATGTCAGCTTTTTTTCCCCTGGTATCTGCAGCAAAAAATGCCTACAGCTCTCTGGGTGCATCAAAGGTTGGTAGGGTGACGGCTCAGCAAATGCTGCCTAAACAACTCAAAAGGGTGCTTGTCCACCACAGCTATACATCCAGGGAACAGTGTGTTTGCGGGAGTAACATCCATCTAAGCCATAACTCACCTCTGCCGTGGTCTGCAGTGGCCAGGACAGAGGAGCAACCAAGAGACAGGGAGAAAGGGAGGGCAAGACTTGTCTTTCCCAGCCCAGAGAGAGACCAGGTGAAGGATCTACCTGGAAATACAGTTCCATGCTTATTGAATCCTGAAGGGGTCTCCAAGCACCAAAGACTCTAATACAAAGCTCTTCTCAGCTATTTTGTGGTTAAAGTAAATGGTGAGGAGTAGCAGAGATAGGAGAAGGCACAAACCCAACCCACTGAAGCGGTTGCATGGACCTTTCCACACACTAAGGATCCCAGAGAGGCTGCCTCCAGCAAGAGAAGAATCTTACGGTGTTTCTTAGCTCACCTAAAGTAGCCTTAAAACCCAGCAATAAGCATAAACTGCCATGCAGAGGCCTGAGCGCTGTAAGGAGGAGCCCGATTTCTCGTTCACTTATACTAAGATTCAAAACCACTCCCCAGAAGCCCATGGTGGGAAGCCAGACGCAGACCCGTGCATCTCCTCAGCTACTCCTGCCACTGTCAGGCCACCGAATAAGCCTGGCTGGGGTATTTAAAAATAACTGCAGGGTATTTAAAAACAACTTTCAGTTAATAAATTGTGAGGTGGAAGCGCCTGTGACCAGCATTCGGTGCAGAACAAACAAGAAGCTCTTGCTGTTCAAAAGCTGAATCCCAAAGGCAAAAAGCAACTGAAGGCTCTATTTACCAAGAAGAAATGTCTAATAAGGAAGAAAGTGCATGATCATTTGGACGCAGTTAAAAGTGTTTTAACAGCTTTCCCCAAAACATGATTTTTACCCAAGGCTGACAGATTTTTCTCTTCTTGTCAGACACAGGAACAACGAAGTAGCCTGAGAGAGAGGAGACTCCAACTCCATGAACCTGCAGACATGACTTTCCTCCGGCTTGCACCAGCAAAAACGAGGAGTAACTGCATTTTCAGACCCAGTGATTATGCTTCTGCATTACAGTAAAACTGCAAGTGTGTTTTTGCCTTTTCATGGAAGAAGAATAACCACTTTTCTGCCTAATACCTTCCATTTTCTGTTAGCGCATACCATCCTAGGTGCCTGTCAAGAAGAGAACCACGTGGTCAGCACAGCTCTGTAAGCACCAGCACAGGGTTCTTCTCCACTCCCTCCTCCTCTCCACTGGCTGGGATGCAGTCAGAAGCATTTTTGTTATGATTACTTTAATTTTGCTTTCATCAAAAACAGATGAAAACCCTTCCCCAGAGGCTATTGGCAAGGATAGGAACAGGAAATGCAGACGAGTGGTATCTACTAATAATTGCATCGCATTTCCCAGCTAGTTTTTCCCAGTTGCACCATGGAGCCACACAGCCAACAAGATTAGTTCTCAGGATGATGCCTGGGCTGGGCAGTTGCTGTTTAATGCCTGGCTATCTCCTCTCTGCTTGCAGTGATTTGTTTGGTTTTTTGATTATTCATTGGTTTCAAACTCCAGGGATGAGCTGGGGATTTTTTGGTTTTTTGTTTGTTTGTGCTGGGGGGGTCATTTTGGGCTTTTTTTCACAGATTTCATCTCTGGGATTTAGTGTTTTCCCCAATGACAGTCCTCTTTTACATCAAAAGAGATTTTTCTGCCACTCTGAATTTATATACTCTGAACGTATTGACTCAGTACAGCTGGACCAAGGAGGTCATCCTAAATATTTTTCACCTTTTCCTTTTGCAGAGGGAGAATGAAATAGCAATCAAATATTTATTTTAGATCCCAGCGATCTAACACAGATGCCTCGGGTTTACCAGGGACTTTCAAAACCCTCCTAAATAAACTCCCAGATATTTTCTTTTTTTTCCCCTCATTGTATTTGGTAAAACACAGGCATATGCAGTCCTTTTACAGTGGCACTTCCCAAGCTGTTTCTGACTGTTTACTTTCCCTGTAAAGTTTCGTAGCAATGAGGGCATTATAAAACCTCCCTCCATCACCTCCCCTTCTTCCATTCCTCCTCCCCTCATCCCACCTTCCCTTCACTTCCAGATGCCTCAGAAAAAAACCATGTATCATGTGTTTAGCGGCTCTGGGCTGTTAAAACCCAGATCTGGTATTAGTACTGTGGAAATGGAGAGCTTTCATCACCACTCCAGAGTGGGTTTTTATGGGTAATTGATGGGAAGCCACAGACGGCTGTTGACAGTGCAGAGAGATTAAGCAGTTTACTGCGCAGGGGAAGCCTGGCCAGTCCATCCGCCCTGCTTCAGTGGCCAATCTCTAAAGGAATAAATGATGCTCATAAACACATCATTTTTCTCCAAATCATTATGCACGTCCTCGCTACAGCGTGGTCTGCAGGCAGGGCCTGATCCAACACCCACGAAGCCCATGGGAGTCATTCCTGCCAATCTGGCACAGATGCACAAACCATTTAGAGTCAGAATTACTGAAGAGTGGAGGTGCCCAGGGAGGAGCTCGGTGAAATTTAGACCCTCAAATGCAAAACTGCAATTAGAAAATGCCAGGTGTTCAGCTTAATTCTCAATGTGCTGGACCACGATGTTCCCTGGGCATCTGAAGTTCTCTCTCTGTGCTCCCAATCCTAGTTTCGAGCTCACTTCAGCCCCTTCTCGGTACAGATAGGAAAACAAAGCTGGAGGGACAGTTATCTTCTTTTTCCAGGGTACCATACTGCTACGAACACCTGCAGAACCAAATCCAAGATCATCTCCTGTTCAGTGAAATTCATACTGCATTTCCTACCAGAAATACAGAGGATGTTTTCCCACCTCCCCTTTTGCTAAAGTCCTGCCATTGTGCAGAAAAGCTTTTAACATAATCAGACCAGAGGAAGACAGGGCAGAAGAAGAAGCAGGACTCTGGTGCTGGGTAATTGGGGCATGCAGGAAACCAGCCCTGTTCTCCTCAGTTTTACTCTATTGGCTTTACTGCTGCTGCTCCTTTAAAGTCATGTTAGAAAACAAAATAATAATAAGGAAAAAATAAGTTACAGATGAAGACTCTCAAGTGCCAGAGCAGATTTGATGGGAAGCTGGAACATAACAGCTCTGCAGCCTTGGGTGCCTAACTTATCTGTGCAGGATGGGGTTCATTGGGGACTTCTAGAAGTTGGGACTTGGTAGCGGTTTAATGAACAAAGGAGACAAATTCAGTCTCTACAATCCCTTTTTGTCCTCTGATAAATATTGCCCTTGAATTTCATGCTATGCACTGGGAAAAAAGCTAATGATCCAAGATGTAAACATTTTATTTCCTGTCTCCAAAGCCGAACACAGCTTTAACCCTTGCCCAGCAAGCATCAGCAGCTGTCAAGAAAGCTTTTATGGACTTAAAGGGCAAGATCCTGGCCCTCCTGAAGTCAATGGGACTTTTGTCATTGCCTTGGGGCATTTTGGGAAAAAAGGAATGAGGAAACCACCAAGGACAGAAACATAATTGTTGTTAGATACTCGCCCCACAGTAGGTGCAAGCAGAGACCCTGCAAGTCAGGATGCCGGAGACATTCAACCTGCAGTTATATTGAGACACGACATCCAGACTGGAATAATTAATTTATCAGGCATTTTGTCCTCCAGAAGTGGGCAATCTAAGAAAAAGCAGATGCTTTGGATGGAACTGGGAGGATGTTTAGAGGAGAGATGCGCTGCCTGAGCAGGGCTTCTTTTAAGGTCAGTGGAAATCAATTCAAAGTCAATACTGTTAATGGGGTCTGGTGCAATTCATCTCAGCCTAAAGTAGATGCCTCCAGTTGACCAGATGATTCCCACCCTAAACTCCACTGGCTATAAAGGCAGCTGAGGGTGACTAGCTGAGATGATAGCCTTAGATGTGTGTAGTGGAGGGATTTTGATGTGAGATGAATCTGATGCTTTGGGGAGGGGGGGAATTAAACCCGATGTTCAATAGAGAAATTATGACCACTTTAATTTGTCACTCCCTTTTTTCTCTGTAACCAGCTGTGGACCACCTATGGATGAAGGGGCTGTGCCAGTGATCATGCAACCAACTGCTTGGAAAAACATTCTTTGGGCTTGGCCAGAAGCCACAGCACTTAGTTTAACCCTGAATACAGGATAATGCTGTTGCTTTCACCCTTTCCCAGGCTTTCGAGGATTTTCAGCACATTGGAGGTTTCAGCAGCTTGCATGTGTACACATTATGGCCATCTTCCCTCCGTCTGCTGTTCTATTCTCAGAGATGTCTGAGAGCACGAAGGATGAAAAATGAGCAGCCAAGTTGTTTAATTCAGTCCCAATCATCATTAATAGAAGAAGGGGGGGAAAAGTGCCCTTGTATAATTTAAGCAACTGTTTGCTTAATGTTTCTGGTCGTGACATGAAAACATACAGTTGATTATTCTTAGTAGGTGCAAAATTATTTTTGACCTGAAGGATTTCTTGCTTATTGTGCAACCGCTGTCTCAAGCACCGAGTCCTTCTCTGCCTGTCTTATCCAGATTCCTTTAAGAGATGCAGCCCAAGTCAAGATTGAGCAGTAATTTGTTTTTGTTTACTTGGCCAATTAGGGTCAAGTTAATGAAGCATCAGGTGGAAAACAGCATCTCTTGTTATGTTGCCACAGCAGCAATTACAGTTCTCTTGAAAGAAGGTTAAGGAATTAAGTGCAGTGCTTCTTTAGATATAAAAAATAAGCAGGGGTCCTGTCTTAGCTCCTTTGAGGAACTCACTAACCCGTCTGGTTTTGTGGGCAACATTCATTGACAGCACAGTGGAATAAGTTCATTCTTTATTCAGACCTTGCTGGTGTTTGAGGGAGGACATGTGTTGGAAAAGCAGGCAGCAGCCCTCAGAAAGGCAAGTTCTGGTAACATGATGGATGTGCTTTCTGGAGCTGCTGGCACTTGGCTGCCCAAATCTCAACAAGACTGATGGCCTGCTGAGTACTCAAGACTCAAGAACAGACCGAATGATTTAGAGAGCAAACCCAGGATGATCATGTTCTGGACCTTCAGTGACAGTCAACTGACCAAGGAGAGCAAACACAGGTGGAGCAACTCGGAGAACTCTGCTCCATCCTCCCCTAGAAACCTGGGCTGCTTCAGCTACACCACTGGAATGAAATCAGTGCAAGATCTACCCTCCCCACTCTGGGTGCATTTTAACTCTGATGTGGGTGGCTGATGGAGGAAGTGTACCCCTGCTTGATCAACAACTCGGCTGCTCAGCTGCTGATGACAAGAGCAGACTGCTCTTATTTTACTGCCTGAACAAAATGCTCTGTTAAACTGGAAGTTGAACTAAGAGTTCATGTCGGGGGCTTCCAGTTGAAGCAGTCTTAGGGGATCATTTTAATTAGCGAAAAATAAGACATCCCGGAAATCCAGGAAATTAAGATGGAAGAGAAAAAGTATCATCTGCAGAGGCAGAAGTAACTGAGGTGCCAGGCCAAGGGACAAGGGCAGGAGTCTGGCATGCTGGGTTGTGATGCCTTGAGGAAAGACACCAGCTGTATCACAGAAGATTCCCTAAAAGTTGTTGAAGGTACCAGAATTACCCAGTGCAAGTTTGTCCTCTGCCCATAGAACTTATCCACTCACCTGCTGATTTGGCTCTTGGTGCCAGAATTGAAGGAGATGACATGGGAGCGGGTGAGCCTCTCTAACCTGGGGAGTTTTTACAGCCAGCAATGAAAAGCCTTCAGGAGAATCCCCCAAAATGCTGAGTGAGACAGTGCAAGGATCAAGCTATCTCATTTTAAACATTAAAAGTACATTGCCTAACCTGGAACATTCGCAAAACTCTTTGTAGAGATTGGCACCAGAAAATTTTACCCTGCAGGTAGCTTTAGAATAGATGAAAAAGCTACACTGTCAGCCCTAAATTATGTTTTTCTTCTTCCATCGGCGAAGTCACACCACAGCAGTCTTCCAGGGTCACTTAAGCACGCTGGACGTTTTCTTCACAGAGAAAACTTAACAAAACTGGCTTGGTTTGATTTTGGATTTCTCTGCTCCGGATGATTCTGACTCAAGAGTGATGGAAAGGGGTATTTAGAGAGCACTAAGGATTCACCACCTTAAAAGTAGGCTTTTTCAAAGTATTTTTAGATAGATGCCCCAAATTGCTAAACCACTAGCTACTTGATAAAAAACCAGCATTGTTGCTAATGTTGGGCTTCAGTCCAAAGCCCTTGTACTTTCTGTCCTAGCCACCACAGCTACAGAGAGATTATCCCTTTGCTCTTTGCAGTAGCCTTTGTAATATTTAAGGACTGTTAGAAAGTCCCTCCTAAGTCTTCTCTTCCTGCAGCTACAACAGCCCTGCTTTGGGGAGGGTAGGAAAGGAAGCAGAGGCAGTCTGTATTTCCACCCATCAAAAAATAGTGCATCAAACAGAACAGGCTCAGAGAAGCAAACGAGCAAGTGAAGTGCCACTGGGCCCGGTGACTTCATCCAAGGCCCTTTGTACCTGTTCCCAAAGACAGTCATTAATTATATCATCATAAGCTATTTTTTCCTCATGGTCTCTGACCCAGTGCACAAGATGAACCTGCCCTGGGCAGTGACAGAGGCTGTTGCCTGCAGGATTCTCTTGCATTAGAAAAAAAAGAAACAGGAAAAGAAATAAAAAAGGCATGTTTGAAATGGAGGAGATATTTTTGAGCAACTGCAGACAATGTTCTCCCCTGCTTCCTCCTGCCACTCAATACATTATAAATGCGCTTTCTCTGCCGAATGGATGGGGAAAGCAGCCCAGGTCCTGCTGAAATTAATGGCCTGTGTGGTTTACTTTTATCTGGCAGGCTTTGTTTTTCAGAGATGGGTAGAAAGCAATTCATTTTTAAATTAAATAGATAAAAAGACATTTCTGAGTTGGGATCAAAAGCTGTGAAAAAGATTTGCACAGCATGGCCACAGAAATGACCTTCGTCATTTCTTATGTCCACTCCATTTGTTGCTTGTCTGACTTCGTAGTGTGTTAAACATCCGTAGGTATCTCTGCAGTGACCTTCATGGCCTAAGCTGTATCAGTCATCTGCAACAGGGACTAACATCTGCAAGCTACAGAGGTGAATCTTCACTTTCAGCTTTCCTCCTCTCTCCCCAGGGAATAAACCTTCTGGGTAATTTTCATAATCATTATATTCTGCTGGAAAATGGTATGTAAATAAAATTTCAACATGCTTCACAAAGCGTTTATTGATGTTGATGAATTTCTTGGGGAGTGTAATATTTCTTAAATCAAATATCCATTTTTCATTTCTGTTGTTCATTTTCATTCTGATACCGAAGGAAAACCTTCCTCAGGATGGAAGCTCTGAGCTTAGGCCAGCTCCATGTGCAGACCCTACTCCCTTCTCTGAACCTCCCCTTCTGCCGTGAAAGCATCCCTCAACAACTGGCCTCCCTGGAGTCTAACTTCAACGGCTCCACCTGAATCCCTCCCAGATCATGGCCTGATCCCACAACTGGTCCACTCTCACCTCACTCCTACTCTACATCCTCATTTTTACTATAGAAAATCCCATTGCTCCAAATTGCCACTTGGCTCACACCAGCACCATCGAGAGCCTCTTGGTCAGTTTTAAACACGTCGGAGCCTCCTTTCAGAGCGCTCTGAGCAACTTTGAAATAAGATGTCTCTCCTGCTGGATTTTATTTCTTTGTCAGAAATCGATCCTCTCTTTCCTTTCCCTCACTGTTCTTAACAGAGCTTGAAATTAATGCACTTCTCTACCGTCTGTCGGCTTTCTCCGCCCCGCTCCATGCCATCCCACAGCTGCACAGAGACCAGATCTCCTCCTCGTTCCTGGGGATGCCCAGCACAGGGCTCTCCATGCACTGTGGTTGTCTCAGCTCCTGGGGGACACCTCACCCTGCCTGTGGGATGGGAGATCCTATGACTTGGAGCTTCCAGACCAGCTGAGACGTGTCTTGAGGATACCTTCTTTGCCCTAACAGCCCTTGAGGACGGCAAGGCTGCTTCCTTGCCAACAAACAGCATGGTCCTGGGTCTCTTTTATGGCCTCAAGGTGCTCTTTCTATCCAGAGGGAGAAACAGCTTTGGCTGCTGCCAAAAACAGTCACGCCTAGTAGCTCCCACTTTAGCACCCAGGGTGCATGTGGTCCAGCGAAGGGACTGTGACCGGGATGCACATTGCCTCAGCCACTGAACCTGCCCGGGGAAACACACTAGCCCTAAGCTTTTACTGAGAACCCAGCTGAGCAGGGATCCCTGAAGCAGGATAAACTAAATGCAGAAGAGCAAAGGTCAGTGATAGAAGGAGAATATTTGAGTAAAATTTCCCAGGAGTTGCTGGACCACATCAGAATAATATCAAAAAATGCAATTTTCCCTGCAGGAATGACTCCCCGTACAGTCCACAGGAGCATTTGTGTGCCAAAATACACCCTGGTGCACAGTTTACTCTGCAGTAGTCTTTGAGAGAAAGCACTAGTGTCTGTCCGAGTCGCAGAGCTGGGGAATGTGCTAGCTTCCTTGGCCTTCCCTAAAAAATATATAATAAGAGGGAAGAAAACCAATTTTCTTTCTTATGACAGGGAGCATTTCACAGTGACTTCCTTTCCTATATGCCAGGTCTCCCCAGCTGGGCTGCAAGTCCCATGATATGGTCTGGCCGTGCTTCCTGTTATGAACTGCTGTGGGGCTGGCTATGGAGCAATTGCCCTTTTGGCTCAGGGTGGTGGTTTTAATTCTGTTTTGAAAGAATGAAAAGCCATCTCAACCAAACTGTGCTCTTGCCCATTTTTAAAACCAAAATAAAACCAGGAATAAATTGGCTGGCAATACAAAGTAGAAATTTTCAATTTTCAGGGAAAAAACATTCAAACTTTGGTTTTAAAAATACCTTGGAATTAGCTGAAAACACAAAAAGGAGGCCAAAAGATTGTTTTTCAATCTTTTTTTCTCTTTTTTTTTTAACAGACCAAATGAAAATACAAAGAATTCTGGGATAGTCTCTGAAAACACTGACTTTGCAGAGCTCATACACCGATTAGGACAAGAATGTTATTTAGAGAATAGGAAAACATGAAAAATTTCCCTCTGGAATGCTTCACATTGCCTTCCCTAGACCTGAACATTGCTGTTTTGTTTCTTTTCACATCCTTTGCTGTCTGGTTGGGTTGGTAACCTCCTTTGTGGGAAATCATCATCTGATAAGGTCATACCCCGCTCTTGCCTCAGCCCTTGGCTGGGCAGGTGGCCGAGCGGTCCATGGTCTGCGGGGATGACACAGGGCGCCCGGGCACTCTGGAGCTGCAACCAGAGGGAGGGTTGCAGTGTCGCAGGAGATGAAGTTCACTGAACGGAAATAAGAAACAACCCAAACCCATCTCCTGTGCAACACGGCAGCACACTAAGCGTGCTCAGATTAGTGAAATTAAATGTTTCAGTTCAGGGTTTGGTGTCCTAGGATTCACATAGCTTTCCGGAGCCCGGGGAGCAGGAGGTGTGTTGGCAGGGAGCATCCTTCCCTTCGTCCTTCACTCTTGGAGGGTGTTTGGCTTGCTTGTACTCCCATGCCTCTTGCCTTGCCACTAGCAGGGACACTTGTCACAGGCTTGTGATGGACAAGCTCCTTCCTACCTCTCCCCGTTTCCTTTTTCCCCTTTGCAATCTATTTTCCTTCACTAGGCTGCAGCCAAGAATTTAATGCACTGACATTTTTCTGTTTGTTTGAGTTTACTGTTCCAATCTGTTTACACTTCTCATTGAACATAATGGCTTGAGAGATTAGGAGAGGAGTTAATCAGACCTAGGGCCCCAACAGATCTGCTGAAATGCTCCAGTGAGTTCGTCGAGTTTGAAGTATGGATTTGAAAGGACCACGCCAAGCTGTTTGCTTGAAATGTGTTTGTGATGCTGAGTTCACTTCAAAGCAAGCACATCTGAAACTGCTGGATGCACTCAGCAGGGGACATGTGAAACCAGTGGGGAACTGATGATCAATGGAGCCTACCTCAGAAATATCTGTAGGCTAGATGGACAGGTTCAAATGTCTTCATCAAAATACAGAACAGATTTAAGGGCGTAAAAGTGGCCACAGAGGCAGCTGGGATCTGAGGAAAGTGGAGAGGTTACAAATGTAACTGCATCATGTTACCCAGGATGTGTAACGGACTGCACAGTATTAATTTGAAGGATGAATGGAAAAGCAACAAAATCCTTGAAATTCCTCCCCTAAACCCCCCAAATTAGTCCATACCTGAAAAACACTGACTTTCACAATCTACTCTAATATAGGCAGCTTCTATTAGGACACAGGCTGCCACTTGGACACTTGCATGAAGCCATGCAAGTTCCCCACGCTTTGCTTTATCTAAAAAAGATTGTTTGTTTTAGATACTTTTTATGCAGACTTTTTTCTTGGCTTCAAGAAGTGTGCTATAGCAGCAAGTTGAAAAGCAAGCATTCACAAACTCATCACGTCCTTGAGCAGAGAGACACTAGCTGGAGATGGCCAAAAAGCAAATTTGTAAGAAATTCCTTTTTTTTTTTTCCTTTCACTTGTTGATTTTGGTCCAAATTGAACTGAAACCAATACTATTTTTTAAAATTTATCACAGAGTAGAAACTCTCATGGTTTTGCAGCTGCTCCCGTGAAACTATCATCCCCATCAGCTTCACTGAGGATAGAAATGGGAAAGGCTGTGAATGGCACTGAAAAGCTGGTGGGGAAGACCCTGCACACCCTGCACACCCCCAAAAATCCCTGGCCCTCCCACAGACCTGCCTGGCCCAGTGGCTACCAGTCCGCAGCTCCCTGTACTCCTGGCCCTTGAGCTAACTGGAAAGAAATTTCGCAGAACCTAGCCTTGGGCTTGGCCAAACAAATTTGAAGCTCAGAAGTGTTAAATGAGATAATTAGTGCTGCATGAAATGGTGTTTTTCACAAGGATACTTGGTTTCGCTGGAGAGTTTCTGACGGGCTCTAATGCGAGCCCTGCCATTGCCAGCTGGGATGAGACTAAACTGGGCTTTTACAAGCAGCTCAAAGCACCTTGTTACGAGAAAGATTGGAGTGAGATCAGAAAAATGGGAAGGAAAAAATAATTAAAGCATTGGTGGGACTGAGTTAGGACGGAAGAATAAAAGTGTGGAATACCTATAGTGTGGCTAAGCAGTGAGTAGTTTGGAAAGGTGAGAAGAGGGAAATCTGTGCATTTGAAGGCTGCAAGTATGCAGAAGGGAGGATTAATTTGGCAGATGCTCCAGATCCCAAGGGTATCCAGGAAGAGGAAGGGCATCTAGAAATGGGGGGGAAGAGGGTCAACTAATAAGCAGCTCTGGAAAGAATGGGCACCATCTCCAGGCAGCACCTCTTCCCCTTGATGCATCTTGGGAGACATAGCAGCATCCATCCTCCTGTGCCAGGCTGGGGTGGGTGCCAGAGGAAGGACTGCTACCCCAAAAGCTCTTCCTCATGGCTTCAAAATTAAAGGTTTATGGAGAGATTCATTAACTGGTCTGGTTTGCATCCACTTGAATACCTGGACTTGCAGTTCCCTGTTCTGCAGGGGTTTTGCAACAGCATAATTCACCCGCCAGCTGCACCCTGTCTGCTGCAGGAAACCTGCTCCCCATCTGTCTTTTCCAGGCCCACATTAAGGCTCCACCACTTCCCACTTCTCCATAATAATTTCCTGATATTTCCTAGTTAAATGGCAAGCTTGACTTTCAACTTGACAGTACGTTTCCTTCAGGTGACTTGTACTTTAACTGAGTCACCTGTGGCCAGCATAAGCCTCCCTTTAGAGGCGGCGTGCTGGAGAAGCCACATGCCCTGCTCATCCTCCCAACAGGGCAGCAGCTCTGTGGTGGGTTGACCTTGGCTGGATGGCAGGTGCCCACCAAAGCCGCTCCGTCACTCCCCCTCCTCAGCTGGACAGGGGAGAGAAAATATAATAAAAGGCTTGTGGGTCAAGATAGGATAGGGAAAGAGTGCTCAGCAGTTACTGTCACAGGCAAAACAGACTCAACTTGGGGAAATTAGCTTAATTTATTAACAATCCAATCAGAGCAGGGTAATGAGAAATAAAACCTGAGTCTTAAAACACCTTCCCCCCACCCCTCCCTTCTTCCCAGGCTTAACTTCACTCCCGATTTTCTCTACCTCCTCCCCCCGAGCGGCGCAGGGGGATGGGGAATGGGGGTTGCGGTCAGTTCATCACACCTTGTCTCTGCCACTCCTTCCTCCTCAGGGGAGGACTCCTCACACTCTTCCCCTGCTCCAGCGTGGGGTCCCTCCCACGGGAGACAGTCCTCCACGAACTTCTCCAACGTGGGTCCTTCCCATGGGCTACAGTTCTCCACAAACTGCTCCAGCGTGGGTCCCTTCCACGGGGTGCAGTCCTTCAGGAACAGACTGCTCCAGCGTGGGTCCTCCACGGGGTCACAAGTCCTGCCAGCAAACCTGCTCCAGCATGGGCTCCTCTCTGCACGGGGCCGCAGGTCCTGCCAGGAGCCTGCTCCAGCGCGGGCTTCCCACAGGGTCACAACCTCCTTCAGGCATCCGCCTGGCCTGGCGTGGGGTCCTCCACGGGCTGCAGGTGGATGTCTGCTCCACCATGGACCTCCACGGGCTGCAGGTGGATATCTGCTCCACCATGGACCTCCGCGGGCTGCAGGTGGGTATCTGCTCCACCATGGACCTCCACGGGCTGCAGGTGGATGTCTGCTCCACCATGGACCTCCATGATCTGCAGGGGGACAGCCTGCCTCACCATGGTCTTCACCACGGGCTGCAGGAGAATCTCTGCTCCGGTGCCTGGAGCACCTCCTCCCCCTCCTTCTTCCCTGACCTTGGTGTCTGTGGAGTTGTTCCTCTCACATATTCTCGCTCCTCTCTCCAGCTGCAATTGCGCAGGGTTTTTTGTTCGCCCTTCTTAGATATGTTACCCCAGAGGCGCTACCACCGTCGCGGATGGGCTCGGCCTTGGCCAGCGGTGGGTCCGTCTTGGAGCCGGCTGGCACTGGCTCTATCGGACATGGGGGAGGCTTCTAGGAGCTTCTCACAGAAGCCGCCCCTGTAGCCCCCCTGCTACCAAAACCTTGCCATGCAAACCCAATAGAAACTCCTTCGCTCATTAAACGGCAATAGATCCAAACACAAAGAGAGTGTCTGCATCATTAGAGCTAAATATGTTTTATTCTTTGGTTTTGTTTTGTAAGGGATATGTTTAGGGAGTTGTATAATGAGGAGCTCGTTGGCAGGGCAGTTAGAGAGCTGAAGGCAATGAGGCAAAGAAATATAAAAAGAGAATGGACCAAGAAGCAATATCCTTGCTGTATGGGAGTGCGATGATGTCCCCTCACACCTGTACACATAACAACGACAGTCACAAGAGGTCACAACAATCTGTCTTGCTTAACTGGTCCCATTACTATGGTGCCTGAGCATCTCTTGATCCTTCATGAAGCCACACGGGGTCCTGGGGAAGGGCAGCGCTATTAACCTGAGCCAAAGGAGAAACTGAGCTTTGTCCCAGGAAGATCTCTGTAACAGTGAAACATATTTTTTGTCTTGAGCTGCGTCAAAAATGGTTGTGAATTAAATAAACCCAATGCAATTCCTTTTGCTGTGGTGCAGGGGGAGGGATTCAAGCAAGAGTCAATCAAAATGATGCGGTTTGTTTTGGTTTCAGCTTCTTAATTTCTTTTTCCTAGTCTAAATAAACTAAAATTTTTGACCAGAAAGCCCTTGATTCAATGCCCAGAGACTCCTTATATAAAAACTGAAATGTTTGGACTATGGCAAGCATTTTTCTCAAAACAAATCTCAAGTCAAGCACGGCTTCAAATCTGCCTCTTATAGGTGTCACAAGCTGGCATTTTTTGGTGTTGACAAAAACAACAAAGGAAAATTCACTGAAAAATTCCTGGTGGCCACAGCCTTCATTTCCAGTCTGTGACTGTTGAACATATCACAGTCATGCAGAAAGTGTGTTGCGGTGCAAATGTAGAAGCCCCAGTGTTTAAATGATTAAAGAAATGCTAAAGATAGATTTTAAAAAGTCCTAAACATTGCCATATCTTCCCCTTTTCTCCCAGTGTCCTGCTTCATGCCAGGGTGCTGCTAGACACCTTCGGTCATTTGTAGCTAAAAGTCATTTTTAGAAAGATGGAAGCTGGTGTGTGACAATCTGGAGCAATGTCAGCAGTTCCCACGAGCCGAAGTTTATACCGCGTGTGAGTGGAAGTCTGCAGAACAAGCAGTGGTAAGAAAAAATTGGATTGAGGCATCACACTGTAAAACTTAATCTCCCATATAGAGACTTAGTCTACCATAAAAGAAACAGTGCTGGAGGATGTAAGAAAACACAAGACCCTAGGGATGATTTAATGTCCTAAAGACATAAAGGCATAAGCCACAGCAACGCAAAAATGAGCTCAGTAACATAGAGGCTATTACATTTCAATTGGTTATGTGTACTCTACATAAAACACAATCAAAACACTTGTTTTTAAAGGATGTAAATGCCTTTCTCAGGCTGAGCAGAAGCAGTGTTACCGATCTAGAATCTTAAGTATCATTTTAGGCTTTAAACTTGAGTGATGCTACCTGCATTCATCCAAACTGCCCAGTGAATCTGGAAAGGACCGTGCAAACTTTGTTTCGGCAGCGTTAATGGGAGACCTGGCAGCTAAGTCAGGAAAAGCAGGTTCATTTTCTGTTATAGACTTTGTGCGTAGATTGAAAAAAAGCTATTTAATCCCTGGCTGCACATTTATGGGCTTTGCTGGCTGGGCTCTGAGTAACGCCTGGCTGTCCTGCTTGGAGGCAGGTCCTGTGTGGATTATCCCAGCCGTCTGGAAGGTTTCTCCAGGCATTGAGATGACCAGCCCCAGGACTGTCTTTCTAAAATGAGCAAGCTACTCATTCAGCAACTTTGAACCCCTCAGCCTGTGACCTTTTCAGGGTAGAGTTTACAAAATTTGCCCCTTTACTGTGTTTTTGTGCGCCCCTTTAAACAGTGGTCTCTGGTCTTTTGGTGGGGAAGGTCTCCTCAAGAAAGACAGGTGATGGAGTCCGCATGGAGGGCCTCCAGGCAAGGAGTTTAGACTTAGAAAGTCTAAGAGGTAGTTTTTGAAGTTAGGAAAGAGTAAAGCCTCTCCCCTCTTCTCCTTTCCTTGATCACCCCATAACTAAAATTATAAAAACAAACCTCCCATCCTAGGTGAACAGTTATGAAACCTCTTGCTGGGAGCGCTGAGGAGAACTGTACCTATTGCTACAAACTGGGAGGGATGTGTAATGAAACAGTATTTCAGGAAAAAAGGCTTCTTTTTCCAAAGTGGGAAGATCTAATGAGAATAAGTCACCTTTGGAAATGGAAATAATCTGTAGTCAAAATGGGGCATTTAATTTCCAGTTTCTTGTTTCATTTAACTCTGGTTTTATGCTATTGTTTTAATGTAACACAGTGAGGTGTAATAAGAATTTAAATAATATAGAATGTGATAAATATTCTATAGGCGCTTAATATTTATATATTACATTTACTTTTTCAAATCATCCTGCTTCAGGATTATAGAATGAAGAATCTCCAGAAGGGGGTTCTGACATTTCCAAAATGAAATTTCCGCTTGGTGAAATATTTCTAAATTTCTCCTTTCATTCTGATGTGAAGGGAAAATGAATTTCAAAACGCTGAACCTCCCCAAAGACAGGAGTTGTATTTTGTCTCTCATATTGTGACACTGCCCTTTTCCAGCAGGCTTTGAGAGAGGCTGTTCTCTGTACGGTCAAGGCTTCAAGAACACCCTTGGAGGGCTAAGCCAGAGCCATGAGAGATGTTTAGTTATTTAATTGCCATAGATTTCAGTGGCAGACAGCTGCCTGAGCACTTCTGTGGCTACAGCAGTATAAAAGTACTGATCCCTCCGTTTCTACCTTCTAGCGAGGCATCAGGTTCACATTTTAGCTCCTCTACCTTCCTACCTGACCAGGCTCGCTCAAAGACCATGAATCCTGCAACATTTTGGGCCATGTTAGCATAGGGGAAAAAAGGTCAGCACCGACTATATTAGTCTCCAGCCTGCAGGGCTTCTGCTCCTGCGGCTGCTGGGAAGCAGGATGGGTTTGCAACCTCTGGCTGCTCAGCACGGAGCTCTGCCACCCTCTGCCGGGGACCGGGTCACATCTGGGTCCCGGCCACCCCGGGGCCAGCAGCCCTTTGAGCACAGCAGTGCATCCTCTTCTCCCAAACCAGCTGCAGATGAGCTGGTGTCATTCAAACCCATGCCAGGCTAAATCCTCCCCATGTGCTGCCTTTTGCTTATCCACTGCAGCTCTGCATGGCCAGGCTTGGTCTTGCCTTACCAGAGTGGCGTGAGTTTTGGTATTGGAGCTGGTTTCTACTGCAGCTGCACAGAGGAAGGGCACTCCTGTACCATGAATAGCTGTGCCAAAAGCAGCTGAACTGCCACGGTTTTGGGGCTCACGGCTCAGGGAGATGGCAGTCACGCTCAGCGCAGGAGGTGCAACCTTGCACCCTTGAGCAAGCAGGTACATGAGGACAGCACACCACAGAGCACACGCAATACCCTTAACTCTGCCCCACAGGAGTACCACCTCACTTGCACCTCCTTTGCTTTGCTGCCCCTTCCAAGTAGCCCCCCCACTTTCTTTCCCTGCACCAGCCATCCAGAGCCAGTGCTGTTACTAGTCACTGAGACATGTTTACTTCATCTTCTGGAGCTGGTTTTAGTCAGAGGAGAATAGAAATAGATGGGCTTGTGGGGCTGAGCGGCACTGCGTGTCCCTCAATTATTGCTCAGTCCCTAATTTTAACAGTCTCAGCATCCACCTCTATCTGGTGCTCCCAAACGCATGGGAAAGACAGAGAAAACATTGAGCAAGCAGGAAATCTGGAAGAAAAAGAATGATTAACCCCCACAGGGAGCTAGGGAGATTGGCCTGTACCCCACAAATCCAAAGGGTCCAGAGGGTGCACCAAAGGGTGCAGAGACCCCAGGGAGCAGATGTCGCAGGAAGAGCAGGCAGTGAATCTCAGCCACGGTCTTGGCAAAAATTGTTCCTGAATAATTAAACATGTAGGAAATGCCTTCAGAGTCAGAGGAGTGACCCAAACCTTGTCATGACTGACTGCCTTTTTTAACATAACCCCATCCCGAACTTGGCAACCCCTTCAGACACCGTGTGCATCATCTCATCCATCAGCAGCACTACAGATGGGGACAGGAATCAGCTGTCAGCCCTGGCCACGCCATGGAAGCTCCGCACATGCGGAGCAGGCAGTGATTCACTTCTGACGAGTGTAAAAATCTGCCGCTGCAGATTTCTGCCTGGGGAGAACTTCTTCCCTTCAGATCTTTGCCTTCTGGAGGATTTTGTTTTCGAATCAAAATGCAATAAGATTAAGCTGAAAGATTAGCCAGGCTCTGGCTCAACCGAGAAGGGATTGCCGACACTCTGGGAAGTTCACGGAGGTTAAAATCACAGCAAACCTCCTGCTTCTGACTGCTCCAGGACCAGGCTTTTGCTCCCAGTGTGTCACATCCATCACACATCTCGTTCTCCATCACTTTTATTATTAGGACCTTCTGTACAAAGAACAGCTCCTGGATGCTTGTTCTGAAGACACCACAATCTCCAGGGAGGTCAAGATCCTCTCCACCCATGGCCTCAAAGGATTCCCCCAGCCACTAGCCAAACTGGATTTATTTATGTGGAAAGAAGAAAAATTATCAGGAATTAGATGCATCTGAGGTCCAGTGATGGAGGTGTCTGGGCTGTAACAGAGGATGCTCTTAGATGCTTTACAGTCCTTCCGGAATAGATGGTTTATCTGAATTACAGGTTATTTCCATGACTGAAACTACACATCTGTTTGCAGGAACTGCTCGCGCCGTTCTGCAATACCCAGCTCATGATTTCTGGACGGAAACGCTTTTTGTAAATCGCTCCTTTATCCTGATTTACGTCAGGCAAATATTTGATTTCCTTCTTTTCAGAAGTAACAAAATGCATTAGCGCATGTGGGAGAAGATACAGGATGACTACAATGGAGCAGTAAATAGATGTGCAGCGCTCAGAGAATGGGAATGACAAAACTGCATTTAGGAGCTAATGCAGATCCCAGTTGTGCTGGAAGAGAGCTCATTTGTGTTTATCTATTTTCCGGATGGTTTGTGGGATTTTGGAGAGTTTTATATTCATGGATTTCCCTTTGTATTCCAAAACTTGACAAGCAAATGAGAAACATGAAGAAAGGGAGAATAATAAGTCAACCATGAATTTGGGATTTCAGCTTTTCATACTCCTAAGAAAAGTGCAGAAAGCAGAAACCCATCCTCCCCTCTTCAAGCCTGAGGGCAGTCTCTGCTGGAGGATATTTTCTGTGGTTTTTCTTGATAGAAAAGGGACATTTCACCATTTCTGAGCCCAAGAATCTGCTGCTGCATATTGTCAGCTCGTGGCTGCCTGTCCGCCTGCAACTAGCCACAATCTGTACCCTGATTCTCTTGGAGCTGCAAAATCTTTTCATTCCTGTGCTTTGACTTATTTTTGCCAGAGGAAAGCAACAACAGGAATTTGTTATCTTGTTATTAATCATGTTTATTACAAGAATGCCTAAGGATCAACCAGGATTAAGTCCCTGTTGTGTTCAGTACTGTACAAGCACAGAGCTGTAGGAAAAGGTATTGCACAAAGAGCTCCTCTTCCTGGGTTTGCGTTGATGAAGCAATACATTATGCAGCCCCTGTGGCCCATCCTGTATAAATGAGCTTTGAGGTAGGACAAGGAGCAGTTGGCTTAATTTCTAACAAGGGAGATTTTTGTTAGACATTGGGGAAAACTTTTGTGCGATGAGGCCAATTAAATACTGAAATAAATTGCCTGGCAAAGGTGTAGCAACGCCATTACTGGAGTTGTGCAGAATGGATTAGACATGCATCTCTCAGGAAGGAGCAACCTGGATGCTCCTTTCTTTGGCAAGGCAAACACCACCTGAGGTCCCCCCCAACCAAGATTTTCTATGATTTTAATGACTGTTATGATCAACCAATGTTTATGCCCTTTATCCTTCATCCTACCCCGACTTCCCAACATCTGGCTGAGCCAGGCTTATAGGGCCTTCTCCAACCTTCTCTGTGCACTTCCCCATGGAGCAACACACCACAAAGCTCACATTTTTGCTCTGTCTATGCAATTTATTAAGCAGATCTTGGTCTGTACCCATGTCCTGCTTCCTTATGCCGAGGCTCCAGGACACATGGGAGAAAAAGCTTACCCCCAACCCCTGGCCCTCCTCATTGGATGCTTATAGGCTACCTGGCAGCACAACACACATCTCCACATTTTTGTTAAAATAATCAGTTCTGGCACCTCTCATTTGTGTTCCTGCACAGGGATGCTCCATTATTTGCACCACAGCCCCAGGAAGGGTATTCATCCTCCAGAACTGCAATAAAGATCACGGTGGCTTTCAAATGCCTGTTTCTGATCTTGGGTCAAAGAAATGAGGTGGTAGAAGAAATTACCGGGTCAGAATTTATTACAGTTAATGGGCTGATGAATTTGCAGGATTGCTGAACATCTGGATTCAGCAACCGCCTAATGGCAAGCAAGTAAAAGTGATCCCCAAGGAATATGAACCAGCAGATCACAATGTCAGCATGGCCATTTGAAGAGACTGAGCTTGCTTTTTTAATAGCATAGAAGAGAACAGTTTCTGTGCCAGCATCTGTGCAAAAGAGCATAGAAAGAACACACAGGGATTCTGTGTGAACACAGCTGGTCACGCTCCGAGCTGATGCTTTGGGCCAAGCCAGTGTGTCTTGCAGACAGCCACAGGAGCTGTGCATGCCAGATAGGCTCGGCTGTTTACAGCGTTTTGTTGGAAGCACTAAGCAGGTGGAAAACAAGTCTCTGCCAAAGCTGCTGTTCTGCTCCCGAGAGGCCATTATTAAAATTCAGAAGGTAAAATCTGTATATCAGCCCTGAGATGCAAAATGTTGAAAAGTAAGTAAGTGGCCTCCAGTGGCTAAGCTCTCAAAACCTCATCTCTGCTATCCTGACTACAGCAAACGCTGGTGGTTTGTTATTCCAAAGTCTGATGCCGTCTGAGGGTTTAACCTCACCCTCCCCTCCCTGTGCAGGAAGGAAAGCCCTAAACACTTTGAGAGGCTGATCTGGAAAACCAGAAGGTGCAATCAGAGCTTAGTCCAAGAGGGAAAAGCAATTCACCCAGGAAAGAGTTATCCATCTTTGCACTGATTCAAAAGGCCTCTGATCTTGTATACGTTAATGTATGGATCTCTCTCCATCCCAGCACTGTAGCATGACTGGTCTGGGCTTTGAGGACATGGAGAAACACTTTATCCAGAAGGCCAAAAAAGTCACTTTCAAAGTCACCTAATCAAAGGTAACCGTCTATTTTAGGACGAGATAACTTGTGCCTCTGAAGACATAAATCATTGTGGTGGGCTGACCCTGGCTGGATGCCAGGTGCCCACCAAAGCCGCCCTGTCACTCCCCTCCTCAGCTGGACAGAGGAGAGAAAATATAACAAAAGGCTCATGGGTCAAGATAGGACAGGGAGAAAACAAACAACAGCAGTTACTGTCACAGGCAAAACAGACTCAACTTGGGGAAATTAGCTTAATTTGTCAACAATCCAATCAGAGCAGGGTAATGAGAAATAAAACCTGAGTCTTAAAACACCTTCCCCCCACCCCTCCCTTCTTCCCAGGCTTAACTTCACTCCCGATTTTCTCTACCTCCTCCCCCCGAGCGGCGCAGGGGGATGGGGAATGGGGGTTGCGGTCAGTTCATCACACCTTGTCTCTGCCACTCCTTCCTCCTCAGGGGAGGACTCCTCACACTCTTCCCCTGCTCCAGCGTGGGGTCCCTCCCACGGGAGACAGTCCTCCACGAACTTCTCCAACGTGGGTCCTTCCCATGGGCTACAGTTCTCCACAAACTGCTCCAGCGTGGGTCCCTTCCACGGGGTGCAGTCCTTCAGGAACAGACTGCTCCAGCGTGGGTCC